>VZRR01004400.1:104093-146587 GCA_013398015.1 Oreocharis arfaki | reverse complement strand
AAAAAAAAAAAAAAAAAGGCAATACAGACACATGGATGCTTTCAACAGGATACTCTCACCAAGACAAAAGATTCTTTCAAAGCAACACAAAAGGACAGTAAGAAACTGCACTTGATTCCAAATTGAAAACATCATCAAAACTCCTTCTCCTGAAAACCCTTCAGAGTAGTTTGAAAGACTTGATCAAGCAGTCCACATGCAGTGTGCTTCCTTCAGCCACACACTGAGGCTATCTTGGTTTCGTTTGCTTTGCCTTTTTACACCACAGGCACATGGCACATCTTGAGGAAAAAATCCAGACGTGGCTCTGCAGTCCCAGCTGCCAACGTCACCACATGAGCACTGCTGTGGACGAGGCTGCTTACACTCAGCTAAGCACACTTCCATGCTGAACCTTAGGAGCAGCCTGCACTGGTGCTTCAGCCCCTAAATTACAGGGCAGCACCATGCTTAGCCAGAGGATTCAGAGCTGTACAATTCCCAGCTTGTACAGGCAATCTGCAGGCAAGATGAAGTCAGCCCCAGAGCTCATGAAAACTCATCCAGCCAGATAAAAGTTTTGTCCCAGGACTGCTATTGGGAACTCCCTCTACAATGAGCAGGGAATGTCAGGAATATTTTGGGCCACTAACTACAAGACAGACATTGAGATGCTGGTGGGTATCCAGTGAAGGGCAACAAACATGCTGAAGAGTCTGAAGTACAGATCTTATTAGGAGTATCTGAGGGAGCTGGAATAGTTTAGCCTGGAGAAGAGGAGGCTCAGGGGGACAATCTTACTCTCTCTGCGACTACCTAAAAGGAGGTTGTAGCCTGGTTGGGGTCAGCCTCTTCTCCCAAGTAACAAGTGACAGGATGAGAGGAAATGACCTCAGGTTACCAGGGGAAGTTCAGATTGGGTATTAGGAAAGGTTTCTTCACTGAAGGTATTGTCGAGCACAGGAACAGACTGCCCAGAGAAGTGGTGGAGTCACAATTCCAGGAGGTTCTAGAAGACATGCAGATGTGGCACTTAGGGACATGGTTCAGAGCTGGACTTGGCAGTGCTGGGTTAAGGGCTGGACTCAATCTTAAGGGTCTTTTCCAATCTAAATGATCAACATTCAAACATTTAAAAAAACTAAAAGGTCTAATGTTACTTTTTTCCTGTATCTCCCAAGTTTTCTGTAGCTACCTGGGAAGATCATATATTTTTTCAACATTAAACCAAGTTTTGCTACCAATGCTTGAGCAGAGACGTTAGACATTAATCTTCAGATGGTTAAAAATGACTTTAGAAGGCTAAGCTTATTACAATGAACAAGCATTTAAAGAATAATATCTTCAAATTTAGTTACAACAGACAATTCTCAAATGACAAATCATATGTACTTGAAGGTGAAGGTATTTAAGGTATCAGGAATAATGAAACTGCTCAACTTGAATCAAAATCATTTAAGTATTTTTAATATCAGTTCTCTCCTACGCTAGGCAAAAACGTACTTCCTTTCCTTTCCTAAGCCATGTGCATCTAGTGGAACATGAAACATGTCTTTCAATTACTGCCAAAAGTAACTTCATTAAGTGCCTCTTCCACTTCACTAAAAGATGTTCCAGTATATTCAAGTTATGTTTTTTCTTGCTTTTAAAATTATTATTTTCTACCTTATTATTCTAATGTTTCTTCAAAATTCCAGACAGCAAAAACACAACAGAATCTTTGTAAAGCAGACAAACTGCTAGTGATGTCATATGAATTTCAGTCACTGTATTTGTATTTTATAACTGAACATCCAGGCAGTTCAGTAACAGAACAAAAAATTTTAATAGAAGGAAAAAAAGAAAAAAAGGAAAAAAAGGATCCCTTTCTAAAATGATCATTAAAGAATTATAAAGAACACTGTTAACTTAAGTGGATTGATGAAAAGCAAAAATAAGTAAAATACAAGAATCCATCTTTATGAAAAAGCACATGCGTTTTGATCTATCAGGCATGAAAAAATCTGTTTTTAAGTTAACACTTTGCAGAACTGTGCAAAAAGTCTCCCTTCTGAGCAACAAGGTGCAACATCCAGCAGATTGGTAGGGGCCACCAACCCAGGCTAAGCAGAGCAATAGCCTGGAGAGGAAGGCAATGATTGGAGACACATGGTCATACTTCACTGAAACATGTTATCCTAAAAAGCGCAGGAAGAGATTTTTGTTTTCCTCAGGGGATAGTAAATGTGGGATAGAAGCTCTGTGTGATTCTTCTTCTCCTCTCCCACAAAGCTGAGGCTATCAGCGACATATGAAGACGATCCAACATTGTACATGAAAAATAATATTTCAAAAGTAGGAGCTGCAAGCTGTGTTCTTAAGTTTTTAACTTAATAAAATTAATGTTGTGATAGCCACAACCATTAGAGAAGGAATTTAATTAGAATACATTTCAACTTGAAATACAAAAGCTGAGAACTGACAGTTTATTTTCCACTGCTCAGGATGATTATCAGACCAGCAAGCACTTGGTCTCCCAGCACGATCTATTCTTTGGAAAGAGTGTTTCCACATCCTACCTTTTATTCTCATCAAAGACACGACTGTTAAGGTGTTTGGGGAAGAGTTTCACTTTGTCCACAAAAAAACCCAAACCAAACCCACAGCAGGCAAGATGTTTCTCACTCTTAATTTTAAGTACATCACCTTACAATTCATGGAAGAAGTCAAAGACAGCCTGATGGTTGTGCTTGAAATGCTTTACCACCATGGGTCTCTCCCTCTCTGTTCTCAAAGCTGCAGCAACTTTGCTATGAAAAGAACTAAGTGCAAGAGAATGACCGCAAAACTGAGACCAGTATTACTATACCTAATTTAAAATAATTTATTAAAAAAAAAAAAAGGGACCACATGTGTCACTGGCCCCAAGCACCTTATGTCCACCAGGTGAATGTCAGAGCCAGCCAGGTGTCACTACAATGCCACCAGAGATGGGATTACAACATATGTGGACATGGCCACGCAAAATATGACCTTGCTAGCTGAGGCAGCAAGCCATGAAAAGCCAGAGGCACCAGCCTCTGCATGCCTGAGAAGGCCCCAGGGGCACCCAGAGGAATTGCTGCACAGAAATCTTTTTCTCCACAGCACTGGTGGTTTTTTTACCAAAGGAGGATGGATTAAAACTGTGTTTGGCCATATTATTCACACAATACTATTTACTTCTTGATTCCATTAGATTTTGAAAGTGCACTAATTCACACTAAATGGTCCAAAACGCAGATGCATAGTATTTCAACCTCAAAATCTCTAAAGCTGCAGGTAATTCTCCCCATACTTGCAGAAGTGCAATGTTTTGCTTTTTTGAAAGGAAGATGTTCAAAAGCTAACTGGAAGTATACAGAAAGCACTTTAAAGTACAAACATGGCACGATTTTATCTAAGGCTTTTTTTTCCCTACACTGTTTAGGAGGATATATGAAATCTTAATTACCACACACTGCTGTAAAGAGTAAACACACAAGCTGAGGAGACCAAGCATTGATTATTCACCTGCTTCTAAACACCTTAGCTTTTTGCAAAGCTTGTCTTGCCTGGACAGGGCACATCTTCTAAAATGACCTACCTGACCTCCATGTCTGAAGCTATAAGAACAGGGCTTCCTGTGCTCTACAGCTTAAAAATTACATAATTCATTGAGATGTAACTTGGAATCCACCATGATCAGACTGCATTTTAAGCTGATGAAAAAGGAAAGGCTTTTCATTACACTCAACACTTCAACTGAAAATCAGGATTTTTTTTCTAGTTCCAAGTGTAGATGATTCATGAGCTGAATCTACTTGTTATTATAAGGGGCGCATTATCAGTTTGTGTGTATTTGCCAGACCCACTACAGCTGAACATCTACTTTGACAGCATTTTGGAGCAAACGATACAAAAATATCCAAAAGAAGTCATAGAAAATGGGGAAAGGGAGATGGGGGATGGAGAGATGGGGGTAAGGAGGGGTAGTGTAACAATTAAGATAAGCTTAAATCATTTAAAATGTCATGAGCCTTTCACAATACTCCATCATTATCAAAACAATATCAACTAGTATGTTTTGAAACAAGGAAAAACAGAACAACAGCCAACCAACCAAAAAAATCCAAAACAGAACCCCCCCATCTTTTAAGTCTCAGAAACTTTCTTTTATTTTGCTGCCCAATTAAGTTAAAGAGTTAAAAGAACGTGCCCAACATCTGTTCACAGGATATTTTTTAAAATGAATTATAAATCACTCAAATAAAAGGTTTAAAAGAAATTAATAAAATTTTTTAAAAATTCAAATGGCAATAAGGCAAAACCTGAAATAGAAAAAATCTTCATGCAAATCCCTTAACAAAACATCTGTTGGTTTTCTGAGGCAAAGTTATTTGATATTTGTTTCTGTTTTCTTTTTAAAAGAATGCATGTGAGTTTCTAAGGATTAATAATATTTAACAGTGACACAGAAATCAGTCTTATTAATTCCATTGGGGATGGTATTTGGAAGTTTCTTTTTTTAAACAATGTCTGGACTAGCCAAGCCATTTCACATGATATCCATTAGAGGAAATAAATTAAAAAGACATTCATCCTAATTTAGTTAAAAAATAAATAATCTTCAAGTATTTTCAGAAAGTAATGGGGCAGACAAACATGTCTGTCTGGGGCTACAGGAGAGACCTGCCTATGTAAAGAACATTTATTCCCCTGGCAGCACAAGGAGAAAGTTTTTATCCTTAATTTTCACAGCTACAATAAGATTTTGGCAATGGGACACGTGGCTGCTCTTAACTCTAGAATTAAAAACATGAACAGATTTTAAAACCACACCTTCTTAAAGCTAACATATACAGTAAGAGCTCTCTTTGGTCTCTTCACGCTGCATGTCAGACAGTCCAAAGCATTTATGTTCTCTGACACTGATACGAAGTGAGGAAGTGGGATTTCATTTGCAGTGGAGAGAAAGCAGTGAGCACAGACAGGAGCACACAGGCCACAGAGTGACTGCCAATTTCTGTCCAGTCCAGCATGCCACACTGCATCAGGGATTAAACACAAAGACAGGAGCACTGTGACAAACCACCCCATGTGGCCCAACACAACTGAGAGCTTCTCCTGTATCAGCATTCATGGGTATTGCCAAGAGATAGTGTGGTGGAAACTCTGCTGAAAGCTATTTCATTTTAGAAATACTCTTCTCCAAAACAGTACTCGGGAAATTTCCTTAGGAAACTCTCCTGATTGCTATAGATGCAGCAGCTCGATTCATTGGCGATATGGAAGGAATTGGCCTGCAGCAGCATCTCAGGCCTTTGTTTAATGTTGGCTCATGAAACTTCTTTTCAAAAAGTCAAAGAACAAAGAAGTTTCAAAAAATCTCAAAGAAAGCATTTAAAGAAAGATAACGTAGGTAATTAATGTATTAACCTGACACTGGCATTGACGAAAGCAGCATTCTATATGTAAAAATATCAAGAAAGATAATACAACTAATGCCAAACAATATGGACTTAAGGACTACCGAATAGCTTTCTAATTGCTCCGAGAATAAAAATCACTGACTTTATCTAAGGAAATAAGTCACAAATGAAACTCCACAGTAGGTTCTTCTGCTGGTATCCAGGTATGTACAACAGGGAGTACAAAACAAAAACCAGCAACCCCAAAAAGCATCCTCCAACAGCAAGCAGCCTTGTTCTAAGGGCTGTATATTGAAAGGTGCTCATCTCTCTTTCCTGAGCAAACAGAAGTGAAGATCTGATGGCACAGCTATTGTTCTAAGCTAGACATATGGAACACTGCAGCAGTCAAAGTAAAACCTTCCACAAGCAGCCAAAACAGCCTGCACAAGTCTGGCACCGTCAAAATACAGTTGCCTGTTGGATAAGCGTCTAAACAGCAAATACAATCTTTTCCACACCCACAATTTGCATGTCCCCTCCTCCTCCCCAAGGGCTGGGGATGGACTGCAGTTCTTTTTGAACAAGCAGCCCGTGAGACCGGACTCACCAATTCTCTTCTAGCACATGAAGCATAGTGGCTGCTCTCCTTGGCAGCAGCCAAGTCAGGGATGGACAGCTTGAGCCAAGGGGCTGGCTTCTCTTCCTGTTCCTTGACTTGTCACAGCCAAGCCAGGCACAGACATCCCACACAGCTCAGCCAGGACCTCCTGGCCATCACCAGCACAGAACACAGCCACTAAGGACTCTGCTCCACGCACCAGCAGAGATGGAAGGGAAACAAAGCTCTTCCTTCCTGGGTAAGAAACTAAAACCACATTATTTCTCTGTGAAAGACAAGGTGCCTAAAAACACTTGCTTCACCCATGGTGCTATCAGCCTGCAATTCTTCATTCTCTCTCACACACACATCCCCTTTCATCTGCAAAAAACTAGCTGCCCATCATGAAACCTTAAATTTTCTACCCTAACATTTGGCAATGCTAGTTACTCAGCTAACATCTTACCACAGCATATATAAATTTTTAAATAAGAGTTTTAAGCTCAAATATTCACTTAATTAACTGAACAAACAGAATGAGAGTTGCAAGTGTGAAATGGTTCTTTTAAGTGAGGAGTCATCACAAGCAGATGGGCTTCAAGCAGTATTTCTGCCATACCAGACCCTAGACATATATTATGTGACTTTTAAAGGTTTATGTTATTAAGCAAGTTACTACTTACATATTTGCTGAGGATACATATCCTGAGATACAGAGAGAAATGGCAGAACATTGCTGATGGGAATCAGCATGAAAGAAACCAAAATTGGCCAGAAGTCACCTTTGGAATGCCTGCCACAGTAACAACATGGTGGGGAGGGAAATACTTCTTTTTGAAAGACTAAGGAATCAAGGTGAACAAGCTACTGGGTGGTGAAGTGGGAAGGCTACAACAGGAAAAAACCCCAAATTTTAATTCACAAAAGATCAAATTCTTAATAAAGTACATGATTTTTATAGCAAGGATGAACCACTGGAAGAGCTTAGCAAGTGTTAAGATGACTGGATACAAGAAATATTAAGCTCAAAATCGAGAGATACATGCTTTCAGGAAAGTATTAGGGCAAAGAAGTCCTGTAACCAGCTCTGTGCAAGAGGCTCAGAGCAGATCAACATTGTGAAGTTCTCTGGTCTGCAAATCAAATTTTGGTATCAATATTCTGTTAGCTTGTTGGTTTTTTTTTAATAAAAATTTCAAACTTGAAACAGCTGCTACAGTCAAGGGAAGAACAGACAGCTGGCTAATACTAGTCTGAAGCCTAAACATCAATCACAGCTGTACACAGTCACTTTTATCTGTGCCTCTGAGTTGGGATTATCTACAGAAGCATGTCAAACAGAGCTGAAACTCCTGCTGCTCAAACACACTATGAAGCCCAGGAAATTCTTATCCCACAACTCATTTCTCCGGAGCATGGGGTCAGCCCTGGAAGAGCTGAGACTTCCCTTATGCAACAGGAATCCGAAAACAGCAAATAAATGAATCAATAAAAAGGCTTTGCAAATTTTAAAGCAAACCTGACAGATTAGGGAATCCCACTGAACAGAGCAATATTATTTGCCATCAAGTTGCAACAGGCAATGGTTTCTCTTGATGTGGGATATCACCACAACAAAAAGAGACAGAAGAACCCACATCACACAGGCATGAACCTCTTCCTACCTCACTCTAAGCAGCCTCACTCTAAAACCCATCCAACCTCACCACACTTCTGAGCCGTTCCCATGTCATTGATGACACATGAATGTCTGCACACAAGACAGCAGTACCTGATTGCAAATGTTTATCTTTTCCCTTGTGCACTCCCACACATACTCTCTGCACACACTGTTTACACTTCTCTTTCCCCAGAAGTTGTCTCACTCCTACAAATTTGGGAGTGAGTGAAGTTAAAGCTCTAAACAGATGGTACGGATTTTGCTGCTTGATATTCACATAAAGACATTTCAGTCTAACATTTGCTCAAAATCAGGCGAGGTTTGCTTTTGTTTTTTGTAATATGCTGTAAAGCTCTGCCGATCTTCATTATGGACATGGTTTAATGGTGGACTTGGCAGTGCCAACTAAACAGTCAGACTTGATGATCTTGCAGGTTTTTTCCAACGTATATTATTCTATGTGGGTGAGAAAGATTGTCGAGATTGCTAGCAGCTCAGCTTTGCCACAGTGAAAAACCATAACCATACAAAGGAGAAATCCTCCAGAGATGCACCTTTGCTTGTTCACTTTGACAGCTGTCACTGATAACAGTATTCAACAGTGTAGATGCTGAGGCTGGGAACCCTTCTGATTTCCATGCCAGGTTACACACAGGAAGCAAGTCCCAAAACAGCAAGTATCCCCCAGCAATATTTGAGGAGTAGCTAATGTTTGTACAGGAGACCACTTCAAGCCAGAACACGGCAAACCTGGAGTCTTTACACATACAACAACCACAGCCAAGGGTCTTCTGGGCACTGAGTCTTGCTGTAGTCCTGTGTGGAGCAGAGTTACCATATGCTTCTCCTGCCAATCCAGTAACAAACTTACCAAATATCCTCTGTAGTCTTGCGTATACAAGAACTTTAGGAGGAGCAAGTTGTTCTCAAATTATAGCCAAATACAGAGTAACAGAAAACAAGGCATCAACTTGGCCTCTGAAACAAGGCTCTACGTGGACATGGTTATTATTATTATAACTATTATTATTACTCCCTGGACCTACTGGATAAACTAAGAATACCACCAAGGTCTGTTTTAAGACATTCATTTTGGGAATAAGGTCAGGACATAAACTCCCTTTAAAAGTTATATTACTGTCAGCTAAATCTGTCATATCAACCATCAGTCAGTTCAGGTAATCTGAATGAGCATCAATACCTAGATCAGCACTCTCTTGAAAATCATATGTGAATTTGTTTTTTCACAATTGAGTGGCCATGGAGTTCTAAGAGCGCTTATTTATAATGCCTTGCCTGGCATAAAATAATCATTCAAAGTGTAATGTGCAAAGTGCAACACCAAGAACAATGTTGCTTTCATGCCAAATGAAGACTGATCTTGGAGAGGAAAAAGTGCTTTTTTGTGTGCCTGTACTGAAAACGTTCCTGGTACCCAGAGTCACGACACTTCTCACCCTGGGCTTCCAGGGAGATGCTCGTTGGCAGCATTCCATCTGATGTACGAGACTTGGATGCCAACCAAACACCCTCAGAGCTGAAACTTTGACAGTTACACTTCAACAGGAGCCTAGTGCATGTCTGAATGCACACAAAAATGCAGTCTGTGGGCATACCTGGGCATGTTCTTGGTTGGCCCAAACGCAAAGCAAGAAGCCAAATAAGAAGTGAGAGACACCACTAGCAGAGAAGAGAAGTACCTGAAAGGACTGTGTGGCTCGCAGAGTGCCAACCTGAGAAAGGTCTGCTGCTTCAGCACCAATGGTCATCAACAGTGGCCTGAATATACCAACTTAGCTCTTTGGTAATGGTGTTGATAAGGAACAGAGCTAAGCATGGCAAAAGCTGAAATACAGGCATGCCCACTCAAGCTCTTGAACAATGAAGAAATCTTCCCCTTATTCAGCAACGATGGTAAGACTACTGAAAAACAAAGAGATTTGTTTTCCACATCGGAAAAAAACGCAGAAGACACAGTTCAAAGAGGTGAAGCACTGTAAAGGGCATAAAAGGCAAGTGAAGTCAGGTGTTTTCATGTTTGCCTGCACAGTAGATCACTTCACTGCAATAGAGGGAGCTTTGCAAATTGTACCAAAATCTCAGGTAGCTGCTTCCTCTGTAACCAGGGAAGAACAAGAAACAGCAGCTGGCAAGAAGGAAGGGGGAAGAAAAAAAAAAAAGAGAAACTTTTAACCCACACCTGGGGGAATCGAGCCTAAGAATCTTAATTGACTCAATTAAATCTGCAGAGAACACAGATACTGTAAATATTAGAACTAGCTTGAAAAAAGGAAGGAAAAAACCCTCCAAGGCAAAACATTCTTTTATTCTATGATCTCCATTGTGCCATGCAATTCAGAAGACAGAGGTTTGCCTCAGGGCTATATTAAGTGTTATGCTTTGTGGTTTACAATTTTGATATGCCATTTCTGAGGTTTCTCAAGATATCTCATGGGAGAGCAGGATTACGGAGTATGACAGAAACACTTGTTCTATTACAGAAGTTCAAATCTGAAGAAGAACACGTAATATATTAAACTGTCAATCCATCTGCCCATTTTTTTCTGCAAAGGGGGCGCAGGAAAGCAGAGCCTCTACTTCTTTTTTTAAGCTACATGTTGTGATTCTGTTTAATAAACTCCATGAGGCTTTTCTCCTTAGTATGTTATCAGTGTAACTAAAGAACTGGGGAGTGGTGTGTCAGTTTTTATGGTGCTACCACAGCTACATAAACCCTACCACAATGATGGTGCTTGCCCTTCTGACCAAGTCTAGGAGAGAAACACCTCATGAAATGGCATCACAGCCACAGGAGACCGAAAGCAGTAAGGGACCCAGCAATCCCATTCTAAAATGCATCCTCACGCCACGCATTAGCTGGGGAATTTTAACATTTCAGCTCCAAAAACATACACTGAAGCCATGACAGAGCATCTCAATACTCAACTAAATATTGCAAGTGTTGGTCCACTCAGCAGCAGAAGGAAAGACCTGAGTTTAAAGAAAGGGATTTAAGACCCATGTGTAGTTTATGAACTGTACAGTGAAAGTCTAGTCTCAAAAAAACCTGTTATCTAAAACAGATGTTGCTTTTGCAATGCTCAATTTATGATAAATTGTTTTAATATTTATACCTAGCATAGGCACTGCAATAAATCAGACAAGGGCAGAATATAACGAGCATTCCGAAGTGCAGAAATTACACACTCCCGCTCTGTGAGACCCGTTTGTTTGGAACGCTCTAGAGGGAATAAATCTCTAACGGTGTTTTTCTTTACTTGCCGCCTCACGAACTACGAGGCCAAAAAGCGAAAAACAAATTACAGTCGGCCACAGCCAAAGGCGGGGTGAGCAGCGTCCCGCCGGGCAGCGAGCTCCCGGCCTTGGGCTGGGCCGTGCGCTGCCCTCGGCCGCCACGCGGGGGCGCCCCCGCCCGCGCCGCGCCCTCAGCGCCCCGGGAAGGGGACGGCAAAGGGGAACACGGGGAGGGAAAGGGACGCCAGAGGGGAACACAGGGGGGGCANAAGGGACGGCAAAGGGGAACACGGGGAGGGAAAGGGACGGCAAAGGGGAACACGGGGAGGGAAAGGGACGGCAAAGGGGAACACGGGGAGGGAAAGGGACGGCAAAGGGGAACACGGGGAGGGAAAGGGACGGCAAAGGGGAACACGGGGAGGGAAAGGGACGGCAAAGGGGAACACGGGGAGGGAAAGGGACGGCAAAGGGGAACACGGGGAGGGAAAGGGACGGCAAAGGGGAACACGGGGAGGGAAAGGGACGGCAAAGGGGAACACGGGGAGGGAAAGGGACGGCAAAGGGGAACACGGGGAGGGAAAGGGACGGCAAAGGGGAACACGGGGAGGGAAAGGGACGGCAAAGGGGAACACGGGGAGGGAAAGGGACGGCAAAGGGGAACACGGGGAGGGAAAGGGACGGCAAAGGGGAACACGGGGAGGGAAAGGGACGGCAAAGGGGAACACGGGGAGGGAAAGGGACGGCAAAGGGGAACACGGGGAGGGAAAGGGACGGCAAAGGGGAACACGGGGAGGGAAAGGGACGGCAAAGGGGAACACGGGGAGGGAAAGGGACGGCAAAGGGGAACACGGGGAGGGAAAGGGACGGCAAAGGGGAACACGGGGAGGGAAAGGGACGGCAAAGGGGAACACGGGGAGGGAGAGTGACACACGTGAGCACCGCAATCGCGACACGCCGCTTGAAGGGCGCCTTATCAGGCGGTACTGCAAATTACTCAAGGGCCACTCCGCTGAGGACACGAAGTTGGGAGGAGCTGCCCGCCTCTAAGGCGACGAGCCCATGCAAAGCGAGCTTGGCAATGAGGACTGGGCAGTCACGCACCGTGTCAAGTTTTATAAGCCCGTTTTGCTGTTTTGCCTGTTTTTTGTCAAGAGGCTTCACCTCCATCGCCTTCCCCACCTCTCCACAGATGTTCAGATGCTGCCAACGACTGTCAAGCGGGTGGCTTTGGCACCATGTGCTGCAGGGAGAGGACACATTTATGGACCAGCACATTAAAATAGTGTAAGCTGCAAAGAAGCTTGTTATAGTACACGGCGCTAATAACACCGAGGTGGTTCGTTCAATCCCCGTATGAGCCATGCACTTGAGAGCTAGACTTGATGCTGGACTTGGTGATCCTTGAGGGTCCCTTCCAACTCGGAGTATTCTGTGAGTCTGCATATGTGAAAGGTGTAAAACACTAGTTTCTGCCTGAAACATCTTGCTGGTAAGGAGGGCAGGTACCCAAGCAAGAAGGCAGAACCTTCACCTCCCCACATCAAAGGGGGNCCGCAATCGCGACACGCCGCTTGAAGGGCGCCTTATCAGGCGGTACTGCAAATTACTCAAGGGCCACTCCGCTGAGGACACGAAGTTGGGAGGAGCTGCCCGCCCCTAAGGCGACGAGCCCATGCAAAGCGAGCTTGGCAATGAGGACTGGGCAGTCACGCACCGTGTCAAGTTTTATAAGCCCGTTTTGCTGTTTTGCCTGTTTTTTGTCAAGAGGCTTCACCTCCATCGCCTTCCCCACCTCTCCACAGATGTTCAGATGCTGCCAACGACTGTCAAGCGGGTGGCTTTGGCACCATGTGCTGCAGGGAGAGGACACATTTATGGACCAGCACATTAAATAGTGTAAGCTGCAAAGAAGCTTGTTATGGTACACGGCGCTAATAACACCGAGGTGGTTCGTTCAATCCCCGTATGAGCCATGCACTTGAGAGCTAGACTTGATGCTGGACTTGGTGATCCTTGAGGGTCCCTTCCAACTCGGAGTATTCTGTGAGTCTGCATATGTGAAAGGTGTAAAACACTAGTTTCTGCTTGAAACATCTTGCTGGTAAGGAGGGCAGGTACCCAAGCAAGAAGGCAGAGCCTTCACCTCCCCACATCAAAGGGGGCCTGAACTATTTCACATCGAGGAACAAAGGGTCCCAAGACAGCACTGAAATGTTGTTTCCAACAAGCTGGACTCTGGGCAAGAAAGTGGATAGCTTCCCGTGCTATCCACTGAGCACAGATGGTCAGAAAAAAAACAGTGGAAAGTAATGAGAATGGAGAAAATAGCCTGAGAGAGACAACTTCAGGACCCACTAGTAATTTGAAGAAGTTCCTCACTCTTCAGTAGTGTCATCACAACCCTGGAGAGGGCCAAGCCAGCTCTGCTTTTGGTTCACAGCGGACATCTCATGCTAACTTTCCTGGGCATTTGCAACAGGACCTACAGTCCAGATAGCCAGGGAGCCACAGCAAGCAGGGGGAGCTCTCAGCTTTTAAATGTAGGGATTTTTTGTTTTACTTTAACCGTTCCTTTGAACAGATTTCTACTGGCAGTATTCTACAATCAGCTTTAAAAAATCATTAAGAAATCCAGCCACAAACTGAACATCATCATCCCCCAACAAAAAAAGGCATACACGCTGTTGGAAGCCACACTGACTAGCCGGGACTTTATGTTCTAGGTGCAATTTGCAATGGCCTTTCTCAATGACAACCCAAATGAGTGCAGAAGGATCAGAATAAAAGCAGCAATTAAGTCAGAGCACTGAAGAATCCTCTACAGTTCAGTTTTCTGCAGCCCACTTGCACAGTTTTGCAACTCCTCTCATCATTCCTGCTCTCCTCAAGTGGCAGCAACAATGACCCACCTGCTGAAGGAACCAGAACTAATTTTGGCTCTATTCATCTAAAAAACCCTCCAAAATTGAAGTCTACATTCCATTTTTTATCTCTGTGCCATTTAACCACTGAAGATTCTCCACCACAGGGCAGTGTTTCACAGACAAGCCTGTGCTACAGGTAACATTTGCTGCAGAGCAACTCAGTTTAAAATGTAAGCAGCCTGCCTGAGGAAGCAGAGATACCACAGCTGGCATGTCACCTTGATAACCCACATGGTGCCATGGGCACTGGAGAGGGCACTGTGCCTCTGGCTGCCTTTGGCATCACCACAGGTACAACCAACACCAACAAAACTGAGATCCACTCGCAAAAACTGAAACAGACACCAGGCATGGGAGAGTACTGCCAGGATGAAGTCAGAAAAAAATCTCAGTCTAAATGTGAAACCTGTTCAAGTAAGTAATCTTTATGTAACTGCAGGTGTTTCTGTATTACATTATTTGCCAGAGCAAGCAGGCAATACATTTTGTGCCAGGCTGCCACCAGTTTGAAGAACACTTCAGTTTAGAACAACAAGAGCTAGTGTCAAAACTTCGCAATTCCTCAAGACGGGTATTCTGCTTTTGCATTCAGAATTAGCAGCAAAAGGCAGCCCCAGGTGCAGACATCAAGAGGTCTGAGGGATATGTTTGAAGGCAAGAGGTACAATACACTGAAAGATCATCTTCCCCAATTTAGACAGCTACTTCAGTTTGGATACTACCATAACAACTTCACCTGAACTCAGCGTTCCCTTTGAGGAAGCTGGACCTACATGAGTTCCCAAGGTCCCTTCCAATATAAAGGACTGACTGATCTTAATAGCCTGATCCAGTGGTGACAGCTTGAGGAGAGGTGGCTAACATCCTTCCCCAACATCAGACAGTAGGGCATAGAGCCAACCCTCAGGTTCCCAATCCCCTAGGTGCCTTAGAGTTCACTGGCTCTCTCCAGGCATGGCACAGGTCAGGAAGCCTGACCAGCCTAACAGATACTTTTCTTGCCTTTGCAAGATCCCAGACTTGGTTCCCAGAGGCAGCAAGCAGCCTTGGGAGGGAGATGTTATCTCTGCAACTCAGCTCTGCAACTTTGGACACAATCAGCCTTAAAAGGTCTAGAAGTGGTATCTGTGCCAAGGACTTGGAGGTTACAGAGGTCTGGCCCAGAGAAGGTGTATAAACTTCAGGAGTCAGGAGAGAGGACGCAGAGTAACAAGCTCCACCACCAGTACTCTTTCAGCAGACAACAAGCTTTACCTGGTGCTTCTGGGCTGAAGCAGAATTTTTGGAGAGCCAATCCAGAAGTAAACACCATCAAGAGGAGATACTCTGACGAGACTGTTACTATCTTTAAGGCTTGAGGCCCCAGCTAGCTCTGCTTCACAGGCAGTTCATACACGTGGCACAGCTGGCAGTTTAGCAGATACTCTCCTTAAACATCTGAAAACCAGCCCAAGGAGGGAAGAGTTTATGTGGCTAGTTAAAGGACAGAAAGTGATGGTGCCAACTCAGACGACTCACTCCCACATGTCTGAAATCAGGTTCTCCTATATATTCTGATACATAAGAACCAGACTCCAGAGTGAGGATTGTTTGCATTTTTCTGCTGGGCTGGAGATGGAAGGCATCTGGACAACTGAGCAGTTGAAATTTCATTGACACGAGAGTTGTGCCAGCTCCAACACCAAGTATTTCAATAATCCTCTTTTTTCCAGTTCATTCAGGAGGCACACAAGTAGCTGGTTGTAGAGGGAACAAAAAAACTTGACTCATCATCACCCTAACCAAGCAATAGAAAAGTGAGGCAGTACAGTCATAAGATGATGTCTGGCACACTGCTGGAGTCCAGTTAATTTCCATAGCCAAGATCTGAAGAAAAACACTTCATCCCATGACATAGTGGTATGCATCAAAACACAGGGAGCAACCAGTCCAGAATCCAGAAGGATATACAGGAGAGAAGCTGCTGGACTACGCCTACCCCTGCTTCTGCTCCTCAGAGTGATCATCATCATTGACTGGACACCCTACTGGGGCCTCCAGCCACAGAGTCATACAGCACAAGTCCCTCCCCTCAAAGCCTGGACAGTAACTTCTGCATTTGTAAGGACACACATTCTGTGAAAGAGCTGTGGTTTGTCATTCATTCTCACACTTCCATGTTTCTGCCATCCTTTCACACACCAGGACCAACTGTGCAACTCGAGTGCATCAGCAAGGTAGAAGGGAGAGGGAACTGTCCCTCTGCACCAGTGCAGAGGGAGGCAGGGCAGGCAGCAGCCCTCCTCATGCAAGAGACCTCCCAAACCAGCAGGTAATTGAAAAGGCTGCCTTTTCTGCTACATGGGTATGTAAATACAATTCTGTCTCCCTTACACACATGCTGTGGAGTGTTTCACCTTTGCAGTATGCTTTCAGACAGCCTCATATAGGAAACTGGATATAAAAATACTCTTAAATAATCATTGTCATAGCAGGGTGCCCAAAATCACTCTCTTGGAAATACAGCAAGAGAATGACAAATAATGATTTAGCAATATCGAGTTCAGCAACCAGCTCAACCTCTTTGTTCCTCTTAGAAAAGAAGTTCAGATTATAATTAGGAACAAAGGAACAAATATTACAATGTTGACTTAACATAGCATTATGTCATAACACATACAAACACATCTAGCATTAAAACGTAAGTTGGCAGAATATTCTTTTGAATGAAATTGAAAAAAATAAGTTTTAAGGAACATCTCAGGGAGCCAAAATCAAATATGCATCAGTGTTTGAATACAGCAAACACCTGGTAAACAGTGTTTCGCAATTTTGTGAAAAGAAAGACAGAACAAAAAGTCCTCTTTCAGTCCACTCCCCTTCTTTTCTGAGCCTAGTCTCAGTCCTCACATACAAATTATCAGCCATTTTCAAGAATTTGTGCTGCCTTCTGAGGAAAAAGCTGCAGTGTCACAAGAAGCCCAAGCAGATTATTAAAACCTATCAACTGAACATTACTAGAACTGATAAAATTTTCCTTGTCATCTCATCCACACATGGAATTAAATCATTATAATGAAGCCAACATACCTGCCTTCAGTAACCCTTCTTCCCCTCCCATAAACTGAAGACCTTGGTGAAGCACAGCCTGCCTGTAGTATTAATAGTGTATATGAGAGCTTTGGAGAGGTCAGCTCTAGGCTTTATTGAGATTTAAAGTTTTCTCTTTTCTTTCTGCACACCCCAAAGTAGCCATGAAGATGAATTCTACAGACTTCTACCAGAAATATTGATGTTGTCCCATCAGTTAGGCAGGGTAAACTGTGTCTTTCATGCCCATTAAGCTGAAAAATTTCACAGGGACAGAAGTTGGAAATCCCTTTACTTTCATGTTAGACCATGTTGCAACCACTCAAACAAAATATGCTGGGTATCCCGAGCTGTACACAGTTCCATGATATATTTGAATTGCTGTTAACAATTAATCACCAAGTAATATGAATAGGGCTACACAACGATGTTTACCTCTAGTGAAAAGGCTGTTCTGTTATGTTACAGAATAGTCTGATGAAATACAAAGATCGCACACTGATAAAAAATACAAATAAAAATTGTTTTCCCCCACATTTAAAGTACTGTTATAGTAAATCCAATAGGTCGTTACTCTTAAAAACCTGATGACTGCAGTAACCATTCAAGACTAATTTTTTCCACTGCATTAGGTGTCCCCTTTGGCTGTGCACTGCTGCTATGCTTTTATTCATTTGGTGAAAGGATACTGGCAAAAGAAATTAGCCTTACTAAAATCATGTAAATTCCTGGCTGCCAGCAGGTAGCAACTGAGCCATCACTGGAAACTCTCATGAAGGAGATGCATGCAAACACTGGGAAATTTAACACAATGACCACAACTATGCATTAGGCACAGGGAGAAAGTAAATCCCTTAGCATCACTTGACAGTAAGCAACCTCAATAATACAAGGAGAGTTCTTTGAGACTAAAATAAAGCAGCAAGTAATAAAATAAATGGCTCTACAAGTATATAGTAGTACAGAGTCAGTAAAATACATGTACCAAGTCCTGGGCTTCCTTCCTGAAGATAACCCACAGTGAACACATCAGTGAAAGCACTTTTCTATACTCAAAAAAAGAGCTATAAAGAGGTTTAGAGATTTGTTGCAGTGCTGGGTGTTGCTTAGCTGCTGCAGCTTTCCCTGGGAGCGCAGCGGGGGCTTCTTGGGACAAGGCAGGGATTCTCTGCCCTCCTGCAGTCCATCTCGGACTCCCCGCACCGCTGCTCCGGCTGCCAGCCTGCAACTTCAGTGATGGCAAAGGAGGTGAGAAGGCTCTCCTCATGGCACTGCACAGGTCTTCATTCCATGCTGCCTCCCCAAAGCCTGGGGCCAGCACACGGGCTGGCCCCCAAAGGCAGAGGAGAGGAGCTGTTGGCAGGCTGGTCCCAGGGGCAGAGAGAGAGAGAGAGAGAGTCATATGACTCTCTGAGGCTTGGAGCCTCAGTTTACCCGGGTACCAGGGGGGCACGGAGAGCATATGGGCAAATGGTTTTAGGGCACAGGGGGGGTACATGGGCGGAGTTGGGCTACAGGAACCAATAGGGAGAACTCGAGGAGTGGCCAGGACTAGGGGTAGGGGAAGGAGGGAGACCCCATGGAGAGGGCAGGAAGTGATCAGTAAAAGGGGGTACAGCGCCACAGAGATTGTACTTAGATCAACCTTAAAAAAAAAAATGAACAGGGAAACTTTACTACTAATACAAAAATTCAGAGGTGAACTAGTAAGCTTGCCTACTTAATGAGACTCTGCTGGGTCAAGTAACCTATCTAAAGAAGAAGATTACCACACAATTTGCATTTGTGCATTCATTATTAGGTTATTCTCTCCCTTCAAAGAAAAGCAATGGGCAACGGATGAACTGAAGTATGACAAAAAATACAATCCAGGACCCAGAATAAAAGCTTGGCATGTAGAATTATCAGACAAGAACATTTTTTGTGCATTTCCATGACTGCAAAATCAGACAGTGCGTTAATCTCTAGTGTAACACTGTTCAAAACAAAACAAAATCCCACACCTGTCAACAGAAATATAAATGAGTCATAAGCATCCACTTAGCACAAGCTAGTAGTACACCATGACCTTTCACTACATAACTACATCCTACAGATCATAGATTCAATGGACAGCATCCCAAAAGGCAACTGCATATGCTTTTTGAGTATTCTATATAAAACATGGGAGCAGTGGAAGGTATTAAAGCTTCCTGGAAAGTAACAGTCATTTAAAGTAAGACTTGAACAGAACTACTACACCTTTGCCAAGTGATAGCTTCTGCTTTTTGTTATGCATCCCACCTGAGACTCTGTCCATACCTTAAGGGTCTAAGGTTTCCTACAAGAAGATTGAAGTTTCATGTTGACAGCTCTAAGTGCATTCTGTCTCCACCAAGACTTCATACTAAGAAAGATAAACGAAGTTATGTCTTGAAGAGAGAGGAGGCAGGACTGAGACACAAAAGGCCTCATCCGTGCATGCACACCATGCTATACCCCAACCTCCACAGCAAAGTCCTCCATACTCTGTTCAGATTTGCTCAGCTTCCTTCCTAGAGACAGAGGCTCCAAAAGCTGCTGAAGAAATGCATGTTCACAGCTACCAACACATGAAAACTAGGAGTATGCAAATGAGAATTAGCTGCCTGAGCTCTCTTTCCAACCACATTGCATCCCAGAGGCAAATATTTTATTAATTTTTTTTAAGACATATAAAATGAGTTGTGAGAAAAAGCTATTTTAATCAGTATTTTCCAGTAAGGAATGCAACAGGTGCCAAGAACTGAAAGAAACCCACATCTGGTCCCCTGTGACCATAGGCCCTGCCTGATCAGATTTTATAATACGTATTTTGCACATGCATGGATTACTTAGAATCTGAGGAATGCAGCCCATACCACTGGGAGACCATAAAAATATAAGGAATCTGCAGTCTTTCCTGCAGCATGGATCTGGAATGCCTGTACTGCTTAAGCAGTATTACAATAATAGTAGCCCCAAAACTACTGTCAGTATGATTAATGCCAGTAGCTTTCTTACCCTGGCCAGAAAGCTGCAAGGTTTACACGTCACGCTCAGACTTTTAGCTGTGCATACAGGGTAGAAGCCCACCTGCCTACTTTCCTCGACCATGAAGGTGAAAAGCTAAGAATAACCACTGCTTTTGGGTGGGATTAAAAGGGGATAATATCAGGCCAGCCCTCTTCCTGACTTTGCAGAAGTTTGGGTGCCCAGGGATGCTTGTGAACTACTGACATAAGTAACAGCTGCTATCTTTGTCTAGAGAGCTCACCAGCCTCTGACTGACTGCCCAGTGAAAAGCTTTGGGGTACACAAAGTGAGAAGGACAGTATATCTACAGTAAAATTGTATTCTGTCTGGTTCAGCAGGGTGGGGAGGCAAGAGAGCCTCTATTTGGCCTTGTAAGGAGCTACATTCCTTCAATTGCTTTGTAGCAAGTTTCAGGGGATAGCCACATTTATATGCGCCACACAGATAATGCACTTGAAATGCTTTGGGACTGATATGAATAGGAACTATTCTTCCCTTTAATTAGCATTTTTGCCAGATGAACACTGCTGCGAAGTGCCAAGCTGTGGAGTCCTCCTACAAGTTCCAAGAGATACACAACTGACAGCCAGAGCGTATCCAAAATCAGAAGATTTCCTTTTGCAGCTACAATTCGTTTTGCCCACTTGAATGAAAATAACACAGTTATCAAAATGATCACCCAAGATAAGGACAAAACCAGTGTACTACACAAACCCTGAGAGGTCACACATAAAACTCTGCTAAATTCTTGGGCAGTTGCATGATGTTCTTTGAATGGTGACTAACATCATAAACATTGACCACAGAAAAGGAAATGCATTAGTGTACTTCCCGAGAGATAGCTTATCATAAAAAGATACAGAATTTATGGGTTTTTTTAAAAAGTCGAACAGCTGATCCTACCTCTAAACACACACAAAAAGTAGTCACGGGTGACTGTTAGACCATTTACAAGAGAATTTCTCCAAAATTTCACCTTAAGTTATAACCAGCAGGAAAACTATAAATCTAGAAATATAGTGAAGATATAAGTTATACTGTTTGGGTGTTGGTGTTCTTGTGTTACCAGATGAATTGCCAATAGAAAGACAGTATGGATTAAGGGAAAAAAAGTACAAAAACATTGGCTTGTTTCCTAGCAACAGCTCAGCTAAAATTACTTAACATTTCTACTCAATCAAATGTAAATTTGACTATGTTATCCCTTAAATGTTGATTATAACAGGCTTTTTCAAATGCAAATTCAGTGTGTAAAGTGAATGTAAACGTTGACAAAGCTGACACCAAAATCTCCTGATTAACATCATTTGCATGTACACAGCAACATTATTACAAACCTTCTAAAGACAGAAGGAAATGAAAATTGGAGAGAGAATCACCTTCTGCATCATCTCATTCTTTCCTGCTTTAAGAGCAAAACAGACAAAATTATAAAGCCTTTTGGATTGCATGCAAAAATTCCAAGAGTTTAAAAGTGCAGCACAATAAGCTGTACCTGAATGCTATTCCTTGTGTTGTTAGCAAATACAATGGAGTGAAAAGCTCTGGTTTATTTCTTAGTCGCAGAACTTGAGAATTATAGTGAATACATGTAGCACAGGCAGACTGTAAAGACTGTAATACCGTGTAGCCATTGGCAGCTTGCAAGTTTTCTTGCCTCTTTTACCTGCAATTCTTGAAAGAGAAAAACAGGAGGAAGGGGGGAAAATGAATATATGTTACTCCCGAAGTCTACAAGTTTGTTCTTTGCACGGTTAATCAACTGTGGGATTCAATCACCTTAGTTATGCGCACATTCATGCAGGGCCAGATTATTTTTGCCTCAAACATGTAAAAGAGGCTTCAAAGAGGATGTTAACATGTTTCTTCTTGTTGCAGCATTTCACAATAAGGGTATTAAAGTATATTATTTTACAATAATGTGCACTACATCAGGCTGATTTACCACTAGTTAACCAAAAGTCAACCGCTTTTGAAGCTGAGAAGAGATGCAGTGTTCCTTCAGCGCAAAGCAAGCAGCCAGCCTCTTAAGCTGAGAGCATTTTCTAGTAGAAAACACCACCTTTCCTTTCTAATCATCTCAAGAAGGATACTGGGCTGAAACATGAGATTTCACATCTACAGACAACACACAGACTTATCTTTGGCAATAGAGATTTTATTTTCCATACTGGTGCAGACAGGTGCCTTGATAATCTGCTTGTGATACATAACATCCTAGTCCAGCACACTGACACAAAGAGAATTTGCACAGCATCAGCTACAGCAGTGCAAAATGAACAATTTAGCATTCACCAGCCACCTCCTAATCTTTCATGGTGCTATGTTTTTAAAGAAAAGCAGAAACACTTTCTTCCTCCACTGCACAGCTTCTTAATAGAGTTATTACAGGCCTGTTGAGGATTATCTTTTCTACCCTGGATTAGAGTTGCTACTTAAAGTATTTTAGACAGGGCATAATCCACTCCCCTCTACACCCCCAAGTTGCAAATTTTAGCCATGTCAGATCCTAAAAGTTGAAGGCTTTTTAAGAAATCAATGAGCACAACAGATCAGTATTGGGAAGGCGCAATGAGTAAAACGTTTACATCCATATTAAGCACAAATCATACCTGTCTCAAAAAGCCAGTCCCACCTCAAAATTATGGTTCTGGGACAGAGCTGAAAGTGAGTTTTGGACTTGGCCTAAGGAGTAGGAAGGGAGGGAAACCCAGGAAGATCCAGGGAAGAATACTTCATCTTCCTGTGCCAACTCCGGCCTGCTACCCCACTGCTTACAAATTTCTACATGCCAGACAAGATTCAAACTCATGTTTGAAACAGAGTCCAGTTTTAAAGACAGAGCTCATGTCTGGAGATGCATTCTGATGCCATATGAGCTGGTTTTCTTCAGCAAAGCCTAAAGCAGCAGTATCTCTATACCTTACCTCACTGATCCTCCACCCTTATGCTACACATTCGCTGCTCCATTCAATACCAGCTTCGGATAGGAGAAACAAGGAGATCCGGACTTTCGTGAAAATCTTGAGAAACTATGTTATTTTTGTTTGGAAACTTTCCAGAGGCACTTTTAGTGCCTTTTAGTATATACACATGAAAATTAATACTGTTCTCTCCTTATTAATACATTCTTTCAAGTTACTTTTACAGTCTGGAAGCAAAGGTCAATTATACTGAGTTCCAAGAATCCAGTGCACTAAAAAAGTAACTTTATTTGACCATATGTTACTATAATTAAACATACAGGAAAATACTCTTTGATCTTATGACTGTCTTGGACTAGATGGATAACAATCCCATCTTTACAAATGATGATTCTAGTTGGAACCCTTAAAAATAAATCTGAAATACCTACATCATTGACTTCATGATTTACCATTAAAAATACCACCACGTATGTGGTATGGCAGCCGCGTGTTGAAAGATCATTACCTAACTGGACTCTCACCTCAGAACCCTGACATAAGAGGGTGGGAGCTCACACCCATGACAGTGACTGAAGAGATGCAGCAGCAGTTGAACCAGCAAGACATTAGTAGTTGGAAACTAAAATAAATGACTCTCACACACCCTACAAGTTGCTGGAGAAAAGGCTCATTAACATGAGAAACATTTACTACAGAACAAAACTATGTAAACAAAAGAAAGACAAGACATGCACAAAAAGTTACCTGTTATCCTACACCATATGGGCTATCACTGCCAATAAAGTTCCAGAGACAAAGATTTTAAACAACTGAAACTTAAAAATCAGCTAAAATTAGCTGAATGCAGACAAGGAACCAACTAGCAGCCTTTACTTCTGTACACAGACTGCAGTAGAAAGGAATAGTCTCATAGGAATTTTCAAAGGAATTGTTCAGCCTTAGGTGAGGTGCTATGAGCACTCCTAAAAAATTGAGAGTACACCTATTCAAACTTCATGATGCACTAAGATCCCCATACTTAAAAAAAATTAAAGCACCCTAACTTAACCAATGGCACTACTTTTACAGTGAAAAAAACCCCCCAAAATTTATTCTGAATAAAACACACCTGAAATCTGCAGCTGTACACGTAACTGGCTTTCACATATGCTTAGTGGGAGAATTCAATTCAGTATACTTCCAATAATGACAGACATCAAAGTTAAATTAAGAAAGGTTTTATTACCACCCATCACACCCTTAAAGACCAGAGCAAGTGAAGTTAAATGTTCCTCCTTGAGTTTCATATGTAGCAGAGAAGTGCACAAAGCATGGTAAGCTTGATGCTGAAATAGGAAAGAGGAAAACTATAAAAAGAAAGATGAGAAGAAGAACTCAGATTTAGACAGGGTATTTGAATAAGATTTGGAAACATCACAGAAAATTAGTTTTTAAACACTTTGTACTCTTAATAGAAGACCATATCAGCTTTTTCATCGTGTACACAAACTTCTCTAGATTTAAGAGAAGCAAAAAAAAAAATCCCACACACCTCTGACTGTGTATGTTGCCCAGGAACAGAATGGTGACACAGAAGCATTGTCCTGCTTCGTGATGGAGAAAACCTCAGAGAGTCACAATTCATGCTCTCAACTAAAGGTTGGGAATATGTGGGATTGGGAGGGGCCGAACCTAAAGAATATACTCACAAGCAGTCCTCACATCATTTTTTAACTCTACATGCTGGCCTTCAGCCAGACCACAACAAAGTTCGATTTACAGAAAGAAACTACAGTACGTCTATAGCCTGTGATTTCTGCCATAGCTTTTATGAGCAGAAGATAAACTATCTGATGTAAGTCTAAGTAGCTTCAGTAAGCCTCTTTCAATTAACCAAATACTACAAATACACTCCTTTCCAGCTACCCCATCTAAGAAAGGCAAATGCTCATTGTGCATTTATCTTAGTGTGCATAAGCAGAAGCACACTACAAGAGTACAAGGACAGGGAAAATTACAGTAATTAAGGGACAAGCTGCTCTCCAGTGCCCACTTTGATCCTTAGCAACTTGACAACTGAACTTGACACTACTTTCTGGGTGAAAAAGCAATTCATTCAGGAATCATAGAATGATTTGTGTTGGAAGGGACCTTAAAGACCATCTAGGTCTTTAAGCAAGGATGCCTTCCACTAGACCAGGTTGCTCCAAGCCCTTCTTGACCTTCCTGAACGTCACAAGGTCTGCACAGGCCTACCTCTCAGGACTGTCAAGGTCACTCTGGATGCCATTCCCTCCTTCCAGTTTGTCAATGCGATGAAGTTGACCACTGTCTGGAGTGACTACAATTCCTTTGTGCTGCTCTTCGGGAGCTCTCCTGCTGACGTGCAATCCATCTCCAGGCTCTGGGCATCTTTAGCCGGTGCTGGCATCAAACCGGTAGGAGTAGGATGGATGGAGGTTCCCCTCCCCCAGCAACTTTAGTTTAAAGCCCTCTTCACATCTTTTAAGACAGCTCTGTTTTAAAAGAACTAGCTAATCTGTTCTTACTAGCAAATGTAATCCTTTACCCCAGCATCAAAGACTCCATTTAGCTCAGTTCTTGAAGTTTATAAAGAACTGAGAGGATACATGAGGCATGGAAATTAAAAACAAAATAGAAGAGAGGAAGCAGACTTGCTAACTGCAGGAAATAGGACTTTTTCTACAATCTCAGCCCCACCACGACTTATGTTTTATTCATCAATTCTACTTGCAGTTTTTCTGTTTAGGCAAAGACAACCTGGCAGCACCACATTTCTGTTACTCCAAGTCAAATATAATCCCAGATCATTAAAAAAAGAGATAAAATACTCTTCAGACTCTAGTAAGAAAGTCAGGAACAGCGCCTTGTTACTCATCTAGGGTGTCCATCTCTTGCTCATATTCCTAAGGTTATTTTTGGCACAGTGTACTGGTCCAAGCACACACAATGGAAGCCAAATCCTACCACTTCACAAGAGAGACAGAGAGGCAGTTTACTTTTGCCGGCCTCTAACTCACAGCCATTTTTGCACTTCTCTGAGAAGCCATCATCCCTCTTGAAACTGTGCATCCCTGCCTTCAGCACACTCCTACCTACTCTAACAGTCCCAGGAATTTTACTCACTACACACAATACTCATCTGGTCTTCACAGAACTGGTGTGCTGTAACTTCTCTCTCCTACTCTCCAGCTTCTTCCAGGCACGACTTTTTGAATTTTTTTTTTCAAGCCAGGTTCAAGTACTACTAATGTATATCTTACAGCAGCTTCTGGTTATCACTGTCAAAAAGTCAATGATTTACTGCCCAGTCCGTGGAGCTACAAGTAAGAATGTATAAGAGAATCATCAAGTCCTGCTGTAGCCATGTGATGCATAGTAAAGTTGTTCAATGTTTGCCACATCAAAAGCTCTACCCAGATAAACTTTAGAGTAGGAAAATTTTTTAAAAAAGGAAAAATTAAAACTAAAGAAATACAAAAATATGAAATCGAAAAGCACCAAGAAATAAACAGAGCAACTAACAAAAATAATAGAGTCAGAAATGGTCTCATAGACACTGCTCTGAAATTAAAGCTCACAGACACAACACAAAGCTTAGAAGTTAAAATACATGGCTGCTGGGATAAATATCTATGGCTCTCCTCACCTGCCCACATATTTGGACCATTTAAGATTTTCTCCATCAGAACCAGTGTGATAGTTATAAGCCTGAGATAGTTATCAAGCCTAAGCAGCAGGATTTGAATTACAGAGAAAAATGTCAAGAGTATAGTTATTATATCCATTAATTAATTTTAAAAAAAGGCCATCAGAAATAGAAGATATTTCTATATAGCTACTCTCTCTAGAGTAAACCCCATTTTGAATTGTGGTCTTGCCTCCTTGAACAGGAAATTGCACTTCAGTCTCCAACCCAAACCAAAACATCTATTTACATGTCACATATTTACATGTAGACAAAGGAACTATAAACATCCTTCATGCATGTGTACATTTGGGTTTATATATTTATGTATAGACTTATTTATGAGCCTAGATCTTCTGATATCCTCACTGGGATCTTTGCCCCAGAGAAATACTCCATGTTCCATCCAAAAGTGTCAGGGATCATCCAAAGGTTTTGCTCCTGAGAGGTGCAAATTATGCACACAAATCCTTCCTGCCCACGCACCTCCCCGGCATCTCGCAACAATTCCTGTAAGGAGGAGAAGATCCAGCCCTGCCATTAGCCCAGGACTGGTTTCACCTCCTTGGTTTGGTTCTCCTCCTCCATGGTTTGCTGAGCCATCTAATCCTTGCACTTCTAAATGGAAATAACACATTGCCAAACACTAATGCTTATTATTACAGTCAACCAATTAAACTGCAATTTTACCATTGTTATCCACCAACACTCTTCCTGCTTAAGTGCAAGGTATGTTTACTTTATTACTGAGGAGCTCAAACATTTTCTTTCACAATAATGTATTCTCTTCCTCCTCCCAACCTAAGCCAAGGTGAATGCTTATGAATCAGACCAATAACTAGAACAATGTTTTCACTTCTACACTGACATGGACAGATGAAGAAAAACTGAGAATTAGTATTTTCACCAGTTTTAGGACCTGTTGAAAGATTCTGCAAAAAAGGGAAAGATGACAGATTTAAGAAAAAAAAAACGAAAAAACCACTTCTACACCCCAAACACAACACCACCACATAGAGTTGACATTTTATTATCTTCTCTTTTACAGTATCATTGCTGAAGCTAGAATTTTGAGATCTGTTAAACCAAATGAAATAGACATAAATGAAGAAATTAGATGGCAAAACAAGTAACACAGATCTTATAAAACCTCAGACCCATTAGACCTGCGTAGATAAAAACATTTTGGATTTTATTCCAATCTGCTCTGCAAAGAGCCTTTCCATTACCCCACTAAACAGAATCTGTACCAGTAATGCTGGTTCGCAGTTACACAGAGACAAAAACATGCAAATTCCACTTTTACACTGTATTTAATAAACAGATTCATTTCCTCTGTGGTCCATATATACACAGAAAAGTGTTGGCTACCTCTCACAGACAATGCTTTATCTGTTCACTTACAGTCAGCTAAAGCAGTGCGAAATGGCAAATAAAAATACATGACTCCTAATCCTCAATCCAGGTCAAGTATTTTTAAAACTGGATGCAGAGAAGTTATGGAAGTTGGAAACAACACAGAAATCTCTATCTAGCGGTAAGGCATTGGTGGTTTTTAGAGCTCATTTTTGGCACCTTTACTTCTCCAGGAACACTGCATATATGACGAAAAGGAAAACTTAATCCTGACACCTTGTATTCACAGCTAAATATGGAGTGCAGTGCTGGTAACCCACTCAGGAAACATGGAACACTGTTTTCATTATCCTGTAACCAGTTCAAAATAGCATCGTTAAGCTGACGCCACAAGTGTACATCACCAGGAAAAGACTGCATTTATTTGAAAATCTTTACTTTGCATCAGAGGACCTCTGCATATGCTGCTCCCTCAAAACTTGAACTGATAGGAATCAGCCAACCACATATACACACTCAGCATGAGACTTGCAGATCACAAAATGTGTAGGAACTTGCTGCTTCTCAGGAAATGCCCACAACTGATTCTCAAATTCAAGCCCAAATGTTAAAATACCACAAAATATCACTGTGCCGCTTACCTAACTCCTTAAACTGTGACCATCAGTGTGGTTATCTGAGCACTTGAACGCAACTGACAAACAGGCACTTAGCAGTATATCTTACTATTACTACATTTTTGTAGCAGGCAAACGTACAGAAGCTTCTCTGTTCTCCTCCAAGAAAGATATCTGCTGAACTCTGCTTCTGCCCAAGGCAGCCAAAGTGTTATTCAAGCCGTTCTCATAAGGTCACATCATTATAACACATTCTAAGCATCAGAAACAAAATTACATCTAGATAAGTTCCTACTACATTAACAACTCCAACAAATCACTAGGAATGCATGTTCTTAAACATGTTCTCCAGAGAGCTCTCTGCTCTCCTCTGTGCCATCTCCAGAAACAACATCCAGAAAGGGAGGAAGGAGCTGCCTCTACTCGGATCTACCTCTTGCTACCATGTCTTCTCTCTCCTCAGGCCATGAGGTAGGAAGAGCTGCCACGGTCACTTTAGTCTGTAAAAGTACTACACATTAGTACCATGGATCAGTTTTGCTTTACTAAACCTTATATTCAATCATAAAAAGCACACAGGAGCAAAACGAGACACCACAAAAGACCACCGGTTTTCAGAAAGTGAAGAGATCAGCACTTCCTAAATATCAACCCACCTACGAAAGTATTTATGATGATTATGCAAAAAACTGGGATACATGTTGTCATCCCCCAAAGCGCTGGTTTGCTCCTCTCAAAGCAAAGAAAACTGTGTATCTATAGACACGTGAAAGTGAGAGTGTTACAAACAGAGCAATGTAACAGTTGCACTTGGCTCAGGGAAGGACAGCCCTGCAATCATCTCCACAACTGGAGGCACCAAACCCTGCCTCACTATCAGCTGGTCTCTCTTGCCCATATGATGTCTCACCATGAGGTATCACACAGGCAAGCTGTGTTTCATGGAATTTGCGTAGATATATGCTCAACCAGAAGTATGTTCTGCCCACGCAGACTTGTACTGCTTAGGACACGATTACTCAGTAGCTCTTTTGCTTGTAGGAATCCTTTTCCACATCCTACCACACAATCATGGCACCACATCAACTAGTAGAGAGCAACAAGACAGGAGGACTGTGAGACTTCAACTTTATCTTCTTAGTAATCAACAACATATGTTACTCCACTGCACTGCAAGGACACAGAGATAAAGCAGTTCCTCTACAGTCTAAGACACTTTGGGGCTCAAAATACATAACAGAAGAGTTCAACGTGTTTTCAAATGGGGGCTGTCTCAGATACTTGCGAAATAAAAGTCTGTCTTGGAAAGGAATCCAAATCAGGTTTGTATCAACCCAAATTCAAGCGTGAAACCTTCTGGCAAAGGTCTTAATGCTTATATTCTGCTCTTCATAAAATGTCAGGGGAAAAAAAAAAAACACAGACCAAGCTCAAAACAATGAATTTGCTTTCTTGAGTGCTTATAATCAGCCCTGCCTACTGGACTCTAAAAACTGCCATCATGCAAGATGTTCGATTGCTTAACACCAGAGGTTCAAAGGTGGGAAACTTCAATGGACTCACACTGAGTCCTCATAAACAGACTGCTTCCCAAACAAGCTATCATTAGGAAGTCTGCACTACTAAGCTACCTACCCACAACAAGGTAGAAAGCAACCAAAGGGTACCCAGAAAGGAAGACCTTTATGATCTTGAGAAGAAAGCTGTTCTACTGTGAAACCACTGGTAAGAGATACGGGGCGGGGGGAAGCGGGGAATAAATAAAAATTTTAAAAAAAAGAAAACAGTTCTGCTAAAATAGCAAAAAAAAAAATGTTTGTTTCAGAAGGATGGGCTACCAGCCCAACATTTAACAAATCCTAGGACTCCAAAAACGATGGCTTTAGAACTGACCTTAAGAGAAAGGCTACAGTATTCCCGAAAGAATAGGTATATCATGTCTGAAAAGGAGATTGCTTACTTCTTTACCAGGAGTGCTTCAGCACACGCATTCAGTTACAGAACCAGTCCTTTGGATTGAGCATTCAGTGCTCAGTATCCTGAGCAGGAAAGCTAAGCAAAAGAATTCAACTCTCAGATAAAGTTCTGCTTCAAAAATAGAGGGGCGTTACCCACATCTAGATAACTAATGCAGCTCTCATGGAACATGATCTACATAAAATGAATTAAAAATTAGAAGTGTGACAGGTCACCTGCAAGGAGGGAAATTCAAAAGAGGTACTGAGCTACCTTGAAAAGGCAGCTACAATAGCCCATATAAATTATCTGATATGAGGAGGTATTTAATAATATGAACAAGAGAGGTTTTCAGGATAAATTAGATAAGGACTTCGCAGGCAGAGAACTAAGGATATTTAAAACATCCATTAAGAGCTCTGAATCTCATCAAGTACGTGCCTCAAGCAGACTGCCTGAACAACCCCAAGCATTCAACCTCAAAGTCAGTCAGGAGAAAGAGAGTGGCTCGTATACTTGCTCCAGAATTAGAGATGTGTCTGACTACAAAGAAAAAACATGGTTTCTTTTCAGGCAGGTATCTGTCCAGCTTATGAGATTCAAAAGCCCCAACCAAGACCTCATTTCAGAAAGGAGACTCCTTTGTTTTTCACAAACTCCTTTTCTCCCTTGCTTCAATTTCAGATTTCTTCATCTTTACTCCTTGCTATACTCTGCTTCTTTATTTTCTCAGAAAGGTACCTTCTGTATTTATATGGTTAATACAGAGGCCTGAACAACATAAGTACAGTATATCCTATTATGCCTGTGTTCAGTGTCCTGAAGAAAGCTACACCTATTCTACAGAACACCAAAAATAAATGAATTAGAACAATCAGTATTCACAAGAAAAGAAGGCTTTGAAACTTTACAGGATGAAGTGGTTCAGTGGTTCCAGGACAGAAAAGCAGCAGCCGTGAGAAAGGCTCCAATCAACCACTCATCTGTGGAGCAACAGGAGAAGAGAACAGAATGAACAGTCAGAAGGTGAGCAGCAGGTGAGCACAGACACCGGATGGAGATTTTTTTAACCTTTTTTTTTTTTTTTTTTTACACAGCAGTAACAAACAGTAGCAATTTCTGATTTCCCTACAAAGCCTAAATCAGGTACCCACCAACACTACCACAGAATGCACATATGACACTTTTCTAGGTGGGTACATTCTATGCAAAGGGCAAACCACTTCGGGGCACCAAGCCCCACACAAGGGGTCTGTGCGTACGTGCAGCAGAATGCTCTGCTGAGCATAACTGCTTATCAAAAGCTAAACACTACTGGAGCAGAGTTTCCTCCATGTAGGTAAGGGATTTATAATCCCTTTCCTTAAACAACCAGTCAGGGTTTGGCAGGTAAGAAAAAGTGGCAGGTGATGAGAGGGGTTGAAATTTCCTAGTTTAGTAACCAAAGCTAGTACAGGACAGAAGAAAGATGTAAAGGTCCAACTTTGCTCCACAGGTCAAAACAGACAAGGAAAAAAAAAATTAATTCCAACCCCAGGTTTGTACGACGTTTTTTCAATCAAGAAAGGATTACTTATTATTAATCCCTCACAGGCCATCTTCCCAAGGTACAGGTACTGGAAGGTTTGGGTTTTTAATTCTTACCTCTGCAGTTTACTATCTTGGATCAATTTGCCAAAACTGAACTAGTATGTGAGCTCTTCCTAACCTCCTCTCTTCAGGCCTCTCTTCTTCTCCTAACTACCTGCAGCTCTTCAGGCTTCTGAAAGAAACATGAACCTGGTCTTCAATTACAATTAATATTTTTAAATTACATGCAGAAAGATCAGCATGAATTATTGTTCCTAATTATCGATACAGCAAGTCTAATGGCATAAAATGAGAGCATAATAAATTTCAAATTATTACACCACGCAAGCTAACAATACTTTCAGGAAAGCTGTATGCTCAATTCTGTGTCATGGTTCTAGCCACACAACACCAAAGAGATTATGAGCAAATACTAACAGGCTTTCAATATGTATGCACACCTGCTACTACAGAACAAGCAATTGCAAAACTCTGCGTTTGGGCTCAATCTTGAATTCATGAGGTATCAAGTGTTTTTAGTAGCCACTTACACCATTGCAGGCAAAACTCCAATCCTTTCCATTATTAAGGGGTTGTGCTTTGTGGGGCAGAGAAAAGGGATTTGGTTTCCAAATGCAGATGTTACAGCTCCCACATGGGCAGGGTCAGAGAAGAGGCATCCCCTCATTTCCAGAACGGTTGGTGGTAGTAAGCAATCCTGTGGCTGGAACACTGTGCCATTAGCAAGAACAGAAGGGTTCACTAACTGTACACCTACTGCATTTCTGAGGACAGTGGGATCAAGTAAAAGTAGGGTGACAATGCTACAGGAACTACATTTTCTATTTAAAAAAGAAACAAAGGAAGAAGTCGGGTCACCACTGAGAAAAAATGCAGCTATCAATTAACAAAGTATTTCTGCAGAACATTCATTAAGTTTATAAATGCATGTTCATTTTTATTATGTTTCAATATCTGAAATGCATTTGAGGCCATACATGCAATTTGGGTATAGCAAGAGCAGATGCAGAACCTCTTGCCCATCTCTTTCACAATGATTTCTAACTCAGAGTTATGAAAATTGCTGCAGAAGTAAAATTCTTCAGGTAATGGCTGCTCAAAAGCAGTATTTTTTTCTTTTTCAGATTTCATTAAAATCCAACCACTTAATATTAAATACAAGAGTGCAACCAAAAATATCCACAGAAGGTAACAGTAACAAATACCTCTTCCCCATCCTGTGCATTCAATTATTGTTACATACCTGAACAAGCTCTTGGTATTTACCCTGGCTCTGGAAGCAGGTTGGGCAAGCCACTAAAACTCCCTGGCATAAAACTATGCCCCAGCTCACAGTATCCAACATAGACTTTATCTCCCCACTCAATCTGGTCTAAAGAGAGCCCTGGGTAACTGCCCCATGCTAACTGTTAGCCAAGATGAAGTATTTGCTTTGTTCTGATGGCAGGCTCTTCACAATCACCAAAAAAAAAAAAAAAAAAAAAGTCTGCCAGGAAGAAAGGACTTATTCTGGATAAATGAAATGAGAACACTAGGCACATGTAGCTAACTCTTTAGACAGCTCTCCTAAGACAGAGACCAATGTCTGGAACCCCTACCAAGCATGGCTGCTGAAGATAAAGTGTGAGGACTAATATAACTACAGTGTCAGCATTTCCCATCTATAAGAGAGTATTTAGCCAGTTTATGAGATTTTCTAAGGTAACAAGAAAATTCAGTTATGACCAACACTATGACCGTGTGCAAAGAGTCCTACAACACAACTAGAAAGCCTCTCTGAAGTATAGCAAGTGCTCACAATGAGCCCAGGAAAACAAAGACTACCTAGAGAAGTCCTGTGAAATGAAAGTACATACAAAAAACTCCACATAATATTATCTTCCCACCCTCCTCACTACCCCACTACCTTGCCTCATGGAGCATAAAGCACTTACAACTACAGTAAGAACCACAATCTTCCTAGTTCCTCCCTGGAATGATCTGCAACCATGGATTTTATTTTAAATACTTCTAAGCTTTCCTTTTTCCTCCAAATATCACAGTTGTTACAAGCAACTTCTAGTGAATTTGTTACTGTCAGCTGCCTGGTCCACCCTGCCACATCTATGGCACTCTGCACTTGATGAATAACCCTCAGCCTGGGCACACAGAGCACCATACTTCTGAGCCTCTTCCCCTTTCTGTGCTGCCACTGCTGGGGAAACGTTTCACTCCCCATCCACAAATCCATCTTCTTCACATCAACATACTTATAAAGTGAGCAGGAAGCTCTTGCAATATGGCCCAAACAAATTTATTGGAAAAAGCAGTTATTTGGGGTTTTCCTTTGTGGGTTTTTCACACATCTTTCTCCATAATCTACTCTATGCAAAAGGAAAAAAAAAAAGTTCAAGACAATGAAAACCTGATGTCTCAGGAAGAAGGCTCTGCAGATACCCCCAGAACTTAACAGGATAAACAGAGAAGTTCCCTGGTCCCAAACTGAAATAGAGATGCATATGTGCATGGTTCACTGTTATTTTCTGTATCAAAATTGAGATCTTAACAACTCTCACATCGCCCAATTAACCCAGTATAACCATCAAGCAGCAGACATTCCTCAACTGAAAAGCAAGTTACAGAAGCTGTAACACTTCTTCAGCATATTGCTACAAAAACATGTAAATGTCAAGGACTTCCCTAAAACTTTGTAATCAGATTTACTTGTATCAATGTCAGTTCTCTGTGAAGACAAAGGAAGCAAGGGTAGACCTCAACAATCCAGTATGCAGCTTTCACCTGCTAGCAGGCAAACATCTGAAGTCTACATGAAGCCTTTAAAGGAATTTTGAGGTCACTTCCACAGCACTAACATACACACGCTGATGAACATACATAGCAGGATTACATCACAATAAATGACTGAAATAATTAAATAGCATTGTTTTCGACACTGAATGCCCATCAGGGGCTGAGTTAACATTCATGTATCTATGGCAGTCTCATACAGCAGTGAAACTGGATCTCTTGCACCTTAGATGTACCACCTCCCTGTTTCTGGGTTACGGCTTCTATTGGGATAATTCCCAGGAACTAAGATAGTGACTACATTACACACTGCTGGAGAAACAGGTGATACTCCTTTCCACTTCATATAAGGGTATTTAGAGGTTCAAATTTTATTCACAGAGTATTTAGTATCTGTCAAAATACATGGTGGAAAAAAATTAATTTCCATAAGGAACAGAAACAGTTGTAGCTTACTCAAGTTTGACAAAGTACTTGGGGCTGGTATCTCAGAAGTGTCCAAATATTTTCTAAAACTATAAAGAGATTTTGTTGGACTAGTTTCAGCAATGCCAGTATTTCAAAATGAAAGTGCTCAGCTTTTTGCAAAAAAATCTTAATAAATAATATGGCCTTTATTAGCGTACAGTGAAATCTTTCTCAAAATCAGAAGAAATGTTTCAAAATTCATCCACAATTAAGTTCTAATCTGTTTGTCCATAAAGAACTGACCAACTTCTCTTCAAAATCCCATTCAAGCTTTCCTTTAAGCTGATAAATTTCTTCTTCTATGTCTACTCCATCCTTTGTAACACAAAACAGAACATTAAAAAGATACAACTAACACCTGCATTTAAGTCAGTTCAGTCTTTAATGAATTACATTTAATTGAAATGAAACTGCACAGTAGCAATGTACTCCATCCCATGCACTTATCAGAGACACAAACAAGTGCAGTGCCATCAGCATCTCTGATGAAAAAATCCATTCCCCTTGTTTATCACAGCACAAAGTTAAGAAGGAGCCTTGTAAGAATTTAGGGAACACAAATATTAATAGCAAAGAAAAAAATCATTAAACTATAAACTGGAATATTTCTTCTATTCTACAGCTCTGAATATTGGTCCATAATCTCATAACTAAAGTGTAATAAACCATATGTACTCCCTCAAAGCATTTCTAAAAGTCTCAAGATAGAATTACACACTGAGTAACAGGAATTGGTTGTTTCATTTTTAATGTGAAGTTATTTACTGAGACAGTCCCTTAAAACCAAGGACTCTTTATTGTTAAACACAGCTGATTTATCAAATCAATTCTCTAATTGTCGCAATTTCAAATTAACACTCAAATCTTTGTCTCTGCCTTTCTCAAAGGGTACAGAGCAGCTATTTTCTTAGATGGTTATCATCCAAATTTTGAATAACTGGTGCTTACTAGAGATAAATAAAATTAATGCTCGGTGAAAAACAGCTTATTCAAGAAAAAGAATTATAAATAAAGAAAAAGAAATAGTACATTCAGGAGCAACATAAAATGTACACTGCAAGCAGCAGGCCTGTAGTGCTACTTTCTTCTGCATTAAAGTATCCTGCAGCCTGACGCAAAATATTTCTGATTACTTGTTTGCATTTGCATTATATTCTAGAAGAGGAAGGAACAGTAGGTAAGATTGTCTCGGCTTGAACAGATGTTTCTTTATCTTCTGGCATCATCTTCCTCAAATTATTTTTTACTAAACAATTATTATTTTTTATTATACGGTATCACATTCCTCAAGAAATTATGAGGTGAAAAAAAGATAACTTGACTGGCAGCCACCTGATTATTTTATAGTTCTCATAAGAACTGGAGATTAGCTATGAAAACGTCCTCTCAAAGCCTGAAGTACAGACATGATAATCACTATAAATTTCACCACAAAGGTAAATATGCCCTCCACTAGTGAAGTGTAATGCCACTGCTGCAAGTTACCTGATGTTTCTTCAGGTTTCCATTTTCCAGCTCTAGTGTAGATCTGCTGGCATACAAGAGGAGCAATCCCTACCAGTTGTATGGATACAGCACTGCAGTGGGCCTCATCCAAAGCCATTCCAGCAAGCAGAGGAAAAAGGCAAAACCCTATCAGCTTTATGTGAGACCTTCAATCTTAAAAATGAAAAATCGGTTTGCAGCATGTTCACAGATGTTTGCTCTCAGTCCTTTCTTCCTAGAAAACATATGACTCAGGCTTTACACTATTAAACACTTTATATCTTATCCTCCATGTACTTGGTAACCTCAGAACAAGAAAAGATTTCATGTCACAGAAGTACCAAAAATTACGTTTTAGTCAAAGTTTAATGACAATTCCATTTTACTCCACATGACTAATATACTCTAGAATTTGTTACAAGAGTCGCATTTACATTTCATCACAATTTATATTCAAACCCAAAGAGCAAAAGAAGCCATACTTGTAAGAGTCAAGTAATCCAAAAACCTGCTCTGCTCAGGATTACACGTGAGGGGAAAAAAGCACTGATTAGAACTTTCAGTTTAAAAAAGACTTTATTTGATAGAAAAGCCTTCCTGAGATAGAAGGATCTTACCACACTAACTTACAAAGCAAATAAACAACATCCTTAGAAAACAGATCCTTCCACCTCACTGTTAAATGTATTTTAAATAAGAAACAAAAACTACAGTTGCAGAAGTACTGGGCAGAGGATAGACTTTAGCTAAATGTAGCCATAAATTTAGAAAGTTGGTTTTCATGAACAATAATTAGTACTCCTGCTGAGGTAAATACACATAATTCTTCATTTATTTTGCAAGGACACACATTCATTCACATTACTGGCAACTAAGTATGGGTCTTTCCTCTCATTTCCAGATGCTGATGACAGCATTCCATGTACCTAGCTGCCACATCACTCCTGGTGTAAAAAGCCTTAGGGTAAGATCTACCACCTTTTCAAAACAGCTGGTCTCAACTGCTAGTGTTAAATTACACATTGAGCAAATGCTAAGAGAAAGTTACACGACGGCAGCCACTTAAACGCTGTTCACACTCTTGTGAAGAGCTTGGCTTGAAGTGAACACAATCTGTCATACAGACTTAGGTTCTCCAGGCCTTCCATAGGTGCTGGTGTGTAGCCCCTCATCCTCACCTTCAGCAATCCACAACACTTGCATCTTCTTACGCTTGTTTTATACAACATGCTGTCGGCTCCAATATAGAAGCTGTCACCTCTGTCAGACTGCGCTTTATCCAAGCTGCTGTTGGAAGTCTGGGCAACACAGCAGTGGGGAGCAAAGCCCACATTTTAGCAATACCAAATGCCATTTTAGCTTGTGCTCCCAGCCAGCTCATCACTCAACACCTTTGGCTATCAAAGTGAGGACACCACACCGTTATTAACATGTCTGAGAAAATATTGAAAGGGACGACTTTAAGAAAGCTACATGCATTCAGCCAATGGCTTATTCAACTACCTGAGCTCTTTGTTGGGGAATCTGGCCCCTTGACTGCATAATATTAAGAACTGAAGTCACTGAAGGCAGCAGATGTCAAAGCTACCATCAGACGTGGAAATTCGTAAGCCTCTTTCTCTCTCCGTTCAACCTGAACTTTCCAGATAGATAGTATTTTATATGCAAGGTTCTGGTCTGTCTTCTGCAATTATTCTTTTATGGGGGAAGCTCTATTTTTCCTGCTAATCCTACCACTTAAGAAAGCAGCAGCCTCTGCTCCCACAGCAAGTACTGCTCTGTTGCAGGACCCATCCTAGTAGTTGGCAATCAGTCAAGCTCGATGAAAAGCTCCCAGTTCCAACAGCAATACTACAAAAATACCCCACTGAAAGCTATCCAACACTGGGACTTCTTGAAAAGCTATGATGAATTGTTCAGCGACAGTCGATCATCTTTTTGTGCAGTTACTTTATAAGCAGATGGTCTTTTTTTTTCTCCCTTCAAATTTTAGTAGTTTCAGTGCAATATAATTATCAAACTCTATTTCCAGGTAAGACTGTCTTCAGATTTATCTTCTGTATTTCTTCCTATCCACTCTTCCACCTCTTCTAGTCCATCACCACATGTTTGGACACTCATTTCATTCACATCTATTTCCTCAATGCTTGATGAGCCTCAGGAGAAGCAGGATTGCTGATATCAGCCACAGAGCTACACACGTTCATACACCATGTCAGTACTTGTCATGAACCAAGTGAACACATATTGCCTCATACAAACAGCAACCTCACCTGATTTAAAAGTGTTTTCCTACGAATACCATGCAAAAATTAAAATAAAGAAATGTTGTCAAAACCTGATGAAGAGATTCAGTTTAAATATCGGTCCTTCAGCATCAGAATAAACTTTGTCTTAGTAAATAAGCAGCTACCTGACTCACCACTCTAAAGGGTGAAGTTCAACTGTAGGTAGACTGAGGAAGAAATAAGTCAGGGGAAAGGGGAGAGGAGCATCTGCCACTTAAAAAAAAAAAAAAAAAAGAAACCTCACCAAAGGTGTGGCCCCCTGGACTTCTATGAACAGCTCAAAACGCCCCAGAAGACTTAAATGTCTTTTCAGAAACACTCTGTAGAACCAAAGGTGCTGGTCCCAACATCATAGCTGAAGACACTATGGGACTGCAGAAATGCAATAAAGTTTGCCATGTTGCCACAGCTGAATATTGCCAGTTCAAAGTTGGTGGGTTTGGGGTTCTTTTTCCTCCTCTCTTAACATTATTAAGGGGAATTGAGTCCATTCCATCTGACAGTCTGAAGTAAATTTGGCCTTTTGCTCCTGGACTAGTGATGTCAGAAAAGTCAACCAAACCACCTGCAAGGGATCAGAGCAGACAAAACCGAGAAGTAGGGAGACAGCCTAGCAAGGAAGGCCAAAAGCCCCCCTTCTCAGCACACTTGCAGAGAAGGTAACAGCACTTCAGGTTGCTTGGACAACATGCTGGTAGAAAAAGCTGACAGAGAAGCATTTACAAATCAGCGGTTTTAAATCAACATCTATTTCCAGCTGTGAGCCACAGAAAACATGAATACACTGTTTGGTAGTATTGCTACAGACTGCAGAAGACAGTCTCATTGCAGAGGACACCATTAGCACCATTATGAAAGACTCCAGAGCAGTGCTTCCGAGCTAGCGCAATGCTTCACATGTCTTTGATCTATAAATGCAAAACCCAGAAAGCAGCTGATGGGCACCCAGCACCACCTTGGAATGGAATACTTCATCCAACGGCCACAACTTTCCCAGATTATATGCACTGATACTTTTTCAAGTAACTGGTATCTTCTCACTTGGTCAATAAGATGTAGATGGGAAAAAAAAAAAAAAAAAACAAACCACACCACTGTACATTGAATTATTTCATTACAATATGATTATTCATTAGTATTACGAGCAAAGAAAGCAACTGCAGAATTGTTCAGAAATGCCTCCAGAATGCCATAACAGTGTTTCACAGAACAGGTAAGGCTGGAAGGGACCACAGTGGGTCATCTGATCCAACCTCCATGCTTAAGCAGGGTCATTCTAGAGCACACGGCACAGGATTGCATCCAGATGGTTCTTGAGTATCTCCAGTGACCAAGACTCCACAGTCACTCCGGGCAACCTGTTCCAATGAGCAGCCACTCATGTGATAGAGAAGTACTTCCTCATGTTCAGGTGGAAATTCCTGTGCATCACTTTCTTCCCACTGTCTCGTCCTATTTCCTTATGCTAAGCTGAGCTTTCTTGCAAAGGTTCTTCCAAAAAAAATTCCCTTGATAAATTTTTGTTCCCACTTTTCAAATACACAGTACAGCTCTGAAAAACAACCACATTCCTATTAGCGCTCCACTGATGATATGAACGATTAACCCATCCCGTGAAATGTGGCAGAGCAGCAGCACTGCAGCAGCCAGACCGCCTAGAGCCTGTGCCATAGACACCTCCCCACACACAGATGTTTGCAGCATCAAGTTTGTTATCTGTGCTGTAACACCGTCTGCCCAGCAATCACCCACTTCAGTTTAAACTAATAATGGAATATAACTCAATCAAGTCTTCTTTATTCCTGCAGCACACACTGAGTGTCCAAAGCAATCTGTTTTTAAGTGGCATGTTACTCTTCACTCTGTATGCCAAAAAATACAGTCAATTTTTAAAGCAACACATTTCAGCACACATTTCTAGGCCTGTATGACAGCAAAAGCTGGACACTGTTTGCATCATCTTACTGTGAAAGTAATTCCAACATAAGCTCCTATTCAGACATTCAGTCCTTTATTTCCCAGTTGCTTTCAGAAAGGTTAATCACCTTTCGGCCGAGTGCTTATCTGGTGAGTTTTCATAGATTATCATCCTTTAGGCTGTGGCAGGAGTTCCTCGCACACACCAAACCATAGAGCTGAGCCTTCACATAAGACCCGGACTCCATACTCAGTGTCACTGGTTCAACTCTCTACTGATTTTCCCAGTGTCTCATACAGGTAACATAACATTGCCACATCTTGTATTCACAAGCAGGTCAAGTTCAACCTGCTGTCATGCAGAGGTGAAACATTAAAAATGAAGCATGAGCAACCTTATGTCATACTCCACCAGTCTGTACTCAAATCAGCTGCTTGCGTGACACTATGTGCAGAGCCTCAGATGTCTTGAAGTCCTGGCAAATGTCACACTCTATTAAATGTGCCCGTGCTCAATCCCCAACACTCTTTGAGAAAAGGAAAAAGTAACCAATACTGGCTATAGAATTAAATATATAATTATTGCAAAATCACAATATTTCAGCATAAAGTTCTCTTCTCTGCAAAGAAGTCTCAGAACTGCTGATCAGGGCTCAAACAGCAACTCACAGACCCCATGAGCAGGACCGTATCTTCTCTGACACCCTGTGGGCTGTGGCACCTAAGGGCTGATAATCCACTCAAGGGACGCATAAGATGACTTATGAACTTTCATTTTGGGGAACTGTTTCCCGTAAGCTTTTCTGGTGTAACGTGATGCACAGTATAGGAAAAGCTAAGAATTTGAGACTTAAAAAAACCCCCAGCAATATCACAATGGTATTGCCTGCACCCTGTCAAGCCATAAATTACACAGTTTTGCGGTATGTGGTTTTGTTACCTCATACTAGGCATCATGATAATTATGAGAACCACACCTTTCATCTTGCTGACCTATAATGCTACATTAATGTAACGTTACACTCGCAATTTAAGCTTCAGTGATTTTTTTCAGGTATTCAGGCAGGCTTATTAAAACTTTAATAAACTGAAATGCATGCTAGCTTCATGGTTTCGTAGCAGCACTGTTTCCTCATACTTCTAGCGAAACACTTCAGTCCCCAGGTACTTAAAACTTCTGTATTTTTCCCCTAGTTTTAAAACTTGGTCTGCTTCAAATAACTAGCTCGTTTTTTGACAGTTTAAACGCTGTATTTTATTAGCAAAAACAAAAAGCCGGGAAGATGCAGATGGGAAGCAAGCAACGCAGCAGCCAAGGCAGCACACCTGCCGAGGACGGGAAGGTGCGGGGAGGCAGTGCCGTGCCCGGCTGGGGACGAGATGCTTCGCCGGCAGACCCTGCGCTCCAGCACGCCTGAGGCCCGGCCGGGCGCGGGCAGGCCGGTCCCGCCGGAGGGGGGAGAGGGAAAGTTGGCGCCCGCGGCCG
>VZRR01004400.1:0-102994 GCA_013398015.1 Oreocharis arfaki | reverse complement strand
CCTTTGCCGCCGGGGGACACCCGCACCGCCTCGTCCGGCCCCGCGTGGGGCTGGGGGGGAGCGGGGAGAACTTTCCCCCTCAGCCTCTCGGAGGCAGCGGCGGCGCCGGGGGCTGCTCCTGCGGCGGGCGGGGCGAGGGGGGATGCTCCGGGGGAGTTACTGAGGCCGGTAAGCTGTCACCCGCCCCAGGGGGCTCACCCAGACGCCGGGAGTTGGCTGCTAACGCGGCCGCCACCTCCACCCTCCCGGGGCGGGGAGCAACCAGTCCTCGCCGAGGTCGCTAAACTGGGGGGCGGTCGCTCCTTCCCCAGGGGGGCCGAGGCCGCCGAACCCAACCTTCACCTGCTCGGCGACGAGCCGCAGGCCTCGGGCACCTGCCGGAGGTATCGGGGTCTCCCCGCCGCTGGGTGGGCTACAGCCCCTCTTCCCCCTGAGCTGCTGGTCACAGATCCGCGTGCCAGATCCTCCCCGCCTTCGCCTACCGCTGAGGTGGTCAGGGGTGTGAGGCTGCGGCCCTGGGGAGAAAAGTTAAGCAGGAGTCGCACACACATCGCTCCCAAATCCTATTTTGACACTGTCTCCAGGAAGCTATTCAGCAGAGAGGCTGACTGATTAATTGATTTTAATGAAGGTCTCCCTAGGCTCAAATTCGCAGACAGCTTTATTTAAAATTAAAGGAAAAAAAAAACCAAACCAGATCACTTGTCAGGAAGGTTCTACTTTCCCCCCCCTTCTGTTTTATAATAATCTCTTTTTTTGCTGTAATTAGAAGATTCTACAATATTGTTAATAATTTTGAGCAAAAGTGGGTCTAAAAAAAGCGTCAGAATTTCCATAAGACTCTGAGTTGTATGGACATAAGTGGTTCTACTGATCCTGCTGACAGATTACAGTCCCAAGCTCTTCTCTGTACAATCAAGTGTGTGCACAAGAATAAGCCTAGCCCTTGCATATCTTGTTACCTGTATTGCAGGTAAGGATGTTCCTAGCATTGCTGTGGGAGCCAAAGAATAGCAAATCCTAAAAATGCAGTAGAATGGTTAGTGAATGGAAAAATGAGTGTTCGCCCATTTCCATAAAGAACGAAGACTCTTGGAGCTAGTTCCTAGTGTCCTGTGTATCAGAGAGCCCATCATTTGTTTAGAGAAAACAAGCTTTATCTTGGAGTTTATTTTAGTCATTTTCTTATGTCTTCACTTTAATATTTTTTGATGTTTTGCCCTTATCCACTTGTATTTTTCTTGATGTATAAACCCAGCCCTTTTAGTTTACATCAAAGCAAACAAAGCAAAGACAAAACCTTTCCAGAAAAATACCATGTGGAGAGAAGGCTTCTCTTACTTCAACGCTGCACCCAAGCTGGAGTTTATAAGTAGAGTATGCATAGCCATGAGATGCTGAAACATAGAACTGTAACAATATTGTAGATTTTACACTTAAAAAAAGAATGGTAACATGAACACACGATAGTCCTCAGTATGTTTTCAAGGTTCACTGCGATCAACGTACAGTTTAGAGGGTTAAAAAACTGCTTTTAGGCAGTTCACGGAAATGCATAATTCTTTTGGATAATACAGAGGCACACATGTCATTCGGTCCACCTGTTTCAAGCATAGCTACTTCACGTTCTGCTATTCTAATTTCTCCACTGTCTTTCTGGTGTTATCAAAGGAACTTGCTCACTGTGAGTTGACTCCGTGAAGAAGGAGTTGTTCCTACCTAAGATGATAATTCTGGAAATTCATGCCACACAAGCTGCTGTCGTGAATAATACCACAAAATCAGGTTTCTGCAAGTGCCCTTATGACCAAGACATAAACCAATAAATAGTGAGTGTGGAAGAGAAGTGGAAAGGGAAGATAAGCATCTTCCCTAATAAATTGCAGTTTTAGAGACTAATTTGTAGAATCAAACACATAGGCCTTTTTAAACATATGAGTAAAAATTATCTTGGTGTCTATCACCAGCATAATTCAAATAGAACTTTTCTAGGGCAGTAAATCAGGAGTAATCAGAATGAGTATTAAATATAAGAATTTCATGGGGCTAATCTATCAAGGTCAACAGATATGTGATTTAGTCTGTTATGAAACAAAACTGTGATGGAGATTGGGTTGTTATCAATAACTTTTAATAGCTGTTAACAAAGAACACTGGTCACCTACAAAGAAATCAAAGTGCATTTGTAGCTGACAAGTAATAAACATTCATGGTTAACCACCTGCTAGTAACATATAATGTAATGATTGCTTTCTGATGTGTGAACTTGTCCAGTTAGCTGCAGGTCTCTTTTCATTAATTGTTTGCTAAACTCTTGGGATTTTTGAAACCCTTTGTGGTAGAAAGTGAACTTAACTCTTGCAGCAGTCAAGAAGAGCTGGAAAGCCAGGAGTTACTGGTATCCCGTAGGGATTCCGTTCAGTATCTTTTGATGAAATCACTCCTATTTCGTAGGGCCTGTTTTTGTACATATTCAACTTTGATGGCTTCAGTAGAAGTTAGGATAGTTAAACCACTTCATATGTTGTTTCCTATGATTTAAACACTTGGAACACTCTCCCTGTTCTTCCGTAGATGTGGATGGGATTTTTTCCCAACATAGTAAAGGAATTTCTGCCCCTGGTTTTGGTGTCCGGGCTCATGATAGACAGGCATGAACAGACACACAGTGAAGAATGCCCCCAAAATTAACTCTTCCCATCCCTGATTCACTGTTGTTGTCATGTTACCATCTGTGTATTACAGACAAAGTACATGATGTCCTGATCATAAGTGGTGCTTGTAGAAAGAACACCCACTCTTCCTCATGTACTTGTTGTTCTTTTCTCTAGTACTTGGGGGGTGGAGTAATTTTACCACACTTCTTATCAGTAGTTTATCTGATGCAATACATTTTGAAGTTCTTTGTTATGAATGATCACGATGTGACGAGTGTTGTTTGTCATGGGTCAGTGTTGGGACTGTCACTGTCTAACGTCTTTGTTGGCAACGTGCGCAGTGGGATTGAGGGCACCTTCAGCAAGTTTGCCAGCGACACACTGGAGGGAAAGTTCACCATCCAGGGGGACCTTGACAGGCTTGAGAGGTGAGCCTGTGCATTCCTCAGTGAGTTCAACAAGGCCAAGTGCGAGGTTCTGCATATGGATCAGGGAAATGCGAGGCACAAATACAGTCTGAGCAGAGATTGGATTGCGAGAAGCTCTGCAGAGAAGGACTTGAGAGTGTTGGGGGTTGAGAAGCCTGACATGACCTGGTAATGTGTGCTTCTGCCCCGAAAGCCAAACGTGTCCTGGGCTGCATCCTGCGTGGCCAGCAGGCCAAGGGAGGTGATTCTTCCCCTCTACTCTGCTCTCCTGAGGCCTCACCCAGAGGACTGCATCCAGCTCTGGAATCCCCAACATAAGAAGGATGTGGACCTGTTGGAGCAAGTGCAGAAGAAGGCCACAAAGATGGTCGGAGGGCTGGAGCACCTCTCCTATGAAGACAAGCTGAGAAGTTGGGGCAGTTCAGCCTAGGGAAGAGAAGGCTTTGGGAGCCCCTTGCAGTGCCTAAAAGGGGCCTATAAGAAGGTTGGAGAGGGGCTTTTGACAAGGGCGTGTAGTAATAGGACAAGGGGCGATGCCTTTAAACTGAAGAGAGTAGGTTTAGATTAAATATTAGGAAGAAATTCTTTACTCTGAGTGTGGTGAGACACTGTCACAGGTTGCCCAGAGAAGTTGTTGGGATGCCCAATCCCTGGAAGTGTGTAAGACAAGGGTGGATGGGGCTTTGAGCAACCTGGTCAAGTGGAAGGTGTCCCTGCCTGTTTCAGGGGGACATCTTCAAGGCCCTTTTCAACCCAGCCCGTTCTATGATTGATTGATTCTATGAGCATTTTCTTATTCAAGCTTTACTAGGATAGAGAACTTGTGTATCCATGTGACAGACTGCCGAAGTGCTCAGAAGTTGCCCTGTTGTTTTGTTCCGTGGGAGAAATAAATAGAAATTAGACCCAAGTGATTTGTCAAGCCAGAGCTAATTGCTGAGTAGATCCATTTCAGAGGTGTTAAGAGCTACTGTAAAGGATACTTTGTATAAATGGAGTAGAGAAAAAGCTCAACCGACTGGTGGGACCCTGCTTTGTTTTTGAAGAAGTTATTTCGAAGACTGCCTAAGACCTTTAGTTTAACAATCATGCCATCTTGGGCAGACTCTTGGGCACAACTGAGAGCAGGACTGCATGTGAGAAGGGTGTGCTGCTACTCCCACCTCCTGTACAAGGCTGAGGGCTGAATAACTGAGTAGATTTCTGTATCATCTGCAGAAAATGCTTAAAAATATGTATGTTAGGATTAACATATGCTTAAAAATGCGTATGTTAGGATTGCATCTTTTCTTCGCTAAGTTAATATCTTTATGCCTCACTTTAGATCCATTTTATAGAGGAAGGAACATGTTTAGAGTAATTTTAATTCAGTTCTTCCTTAAATTGATGTTTTATGGTCTTTGACCCCTTATCTCCTTGAATAGCCTGGCTCTTAGACCCTTTTCAGTGCCTTTTGACTGCTGCTCTTTCTAATAAACAATTTTTACTAATAACTTAGCAGTTAGATAGTGGTAATCAACTGCTGTAACTGCTGGGCCTTATCCGTGGATAGGTTGCTACCAGCCACTCATACTCTTCTGGATTCCCAAAAGCCAATTATTCTGTCCTGATGCTTTCTGAAGGCTAGAGGTCTAAATCTGAAAAACTTGGTAGTTGCTAGACTTGGTGCTTTGAGGGTGATAAGATTTTTATTGAAGACACCAGCCCCCTGTCAAATAGTAAGGAAACTCCAATACTTTTTTTAGAGTCATTTAAAGCATTGTTTTCTGCTGTATTTATAATAGCTGACAACACAAATCTGTGAAGCTTTTTAAAATGACTGTCTTTTAAAACTGCATGTTCTGACTCTCAGACTACCGAAGTCATAATTGAAAGTATCTACTTAAAGAAAAAATAAACCAAGGGTAATAGGATGTTAAAAAGAAATGATTGGCCTCACCTTCCCTTAAAAAATTACTGATTAATTCTTCAATAACATTTTTAATAATTTTCTTTCTGCTTGCCTCGGCATACTGGCCGTTACAAGAAGTGTCACACAATTTATGAAGATTTCATAACAAGAGACGTATCGCTGCTGCAAAATAATTACACAAGTAAACCATATTCATGCAGTTTGTGTCACGAGAATCCTATTTTTAATTTAGACTGCTGAATTAGTTTTCTCTTGGCAGTATACTGTATAGCTTCAGGGTGCAATGGAAAAACAAAATGTTAAGCTGGGAAAACACTGTATTCCCCACTAGTTCCAGATGCCCCAAAACAATAGATAGAAATCCTGCTTAGTTGAACTTTCTAAGAGACTTCACATTTTCAGAGGACAAAGCTTCAGATAAACAGAAGATCAAACTGCCTCTGTATTTTTCAGTTACCTGTAGACTATAAAAAAGAAAATTTTCTTGTTTTGATTACTTCAGAAAATTTGAAGCTAACATGATAAATTACTATTACAGTATTAGTCTGCCCTGGAATTATAAAAGGCAAGCTATTTCAATGGTCTCTTAAAAGAGCCCACAATTACATAGGTATTGAATAACCTTCTCTGTTCTTACTATAGATTGTAGTAGAATATTTTGCCAAAATCTTTTCTGTTGTTTCACTCAGACAATTGAGGATAATTAGCAAGTCCATTTAAAAATAACTGGCTAGAAAAGTAATGCAATTTTATAAGTTTATCTTAATTAAAGGTAAACTTGTTCTTTAATGTAGATAAGTGGTAAAGAGTGAAGCTTTCATTTTAATAGCTTTTGCAGCATCTCAAAACTGCAGAAATATATAATTTTTAAATTTTTGCCTTTTCCTCTTTTACTTCCTAAATTGAGCCCTCAACTTGTAACCAGATTTCATGGCATCTGCTGACATAATAATTTGTGAAGTCAATTAAAAAAGACAAATTCTTTCCAAAATATACTGAGATTATATTATCATTTTCACAAAAAAAATATATCTTAAATTAGATTGAGCATTTCTTAGTGTTCTTTCTTTGGAGTAGGAGTGTCATCACAAATGACAGAGCATCAAACTCTTATCCTCTGGCCCCGAAGATCATTTATGATGCTACAGTTACAGGGTGATTTAAAGTACTTGTAAGGCTCTAATTTACATCAGTGATCTGGTGTCCAAAGACATGGGACACAAATCCCATGTAGTTTTCTGCTATGTCATGTTTTCCTTCCTGTCTACCTATTCCTCTGCCCCAAATCAAAGTTTACTTAAGAAAATCTCAGTCCTCCATTTCTGGATTTCCCAGTCACAGGGAGCTGCGTATTTTAGAGCCTGCAAATTCAGAACAGACTCTCTTCTGTTTAGCCTGAAAATTCCCCATTTAAAAATTCTTCACTGAGCCAGGAATACTGGTGACAGGGAGAATTCTGCACTGAGGCATAGATGCCAGCAAAAATCCACTTGCAAAATCACATGTAGGGTCAAAGAATCCCCGATGTTCAACTGTCAATTACTCAGGGAATTCTCCCTCTTCTTAAAAGACATGCCTTTTCTCATTCTTAAGTTAGGTGGGGGAAAAGAAGGCTTTGGCATAAAGTTAACTTACAGCAATGGGGGTGGATGGCAGTCTCTAAGAAAAGAGAATCAGGTAACTTTTTTAACAGGAGGCTTGGCAATTGTTGGCTGTGGAGCCTGACATAATTGGAAAGCAGATCCAGAGTTCAAAATAAGATTAATTTGCAAAGAATTGTCCATCTTAGTAAACTTCTCAAATGATCTTCTGGGCTGACTGAAGAGCCAGAAGCTGAGCTGCAAGAATATTGCAAATCAGTTGCTATCACCACCAAGAGTGGTTTGTCAAATAGACGTGTATTTTTTGTGACAGCTTAAATCAGAGACACAGATAGCGTGCCTGTTATCATCACGTGGATTGTGGGGTGTGAATATGAACACTTCAATTTCGAACAAAAGGATAAAAACCACCAATGAGTGAAAGTTGAGGTAGTTCTTCAGTAACAACTGAGGACTTTTTATAAAGATTCTCTGCCCCCCACTGAGTAGATTGCTACCTATGGTTTATGTGGATTCACCTGTTCACATGCACAAATATATTGTATCATTGTCAGTAGATATGGAAGAAGAATAAAGGAAACAAAATATTTGGAAAATTAAAATGGAATATTAAAATTTTGCCATGCCAAAAATCCAGAATGAAGAAATCAGGTGAATAGTAGAGTAGCTAGAAACAGTAAAATGGAGTGGGGAGAAGGTATGTGAATAGTTAGAGAAACATGGGAAAGATGATCAAGAATGGGGAACTAACCCTTTTCACAGACAGTATTTGCTGTCTGCCATCCTAGGCAAGGGATACAATTCCATATCATATAAAATATGAATGCCCACTGAAGAAAAGTGCCAAGTAGACCCAAAGGCTCCATTGTTTCCTTCAGAGGAATGCGCTTCAAGGACTCTTCTGATACCTTTCAATGTGTATTACATCATAAATCTTATGTTAAAAAAAAAAAAAAGAAAGAACAAAAAGTTGGCATGTTCCTGCAACATTTATCCTTTTCCTCATCTTGATAACAATGTATAAGAGTTGGAAGCTGTGAGATACATAATTACTTGAAACTCACACTCATTTTGTGTACGTTCTGACTTGTGCACACACACTGGCTTCAGTGTGATCTTAGGTACTCAGCACTTTGCAGAATTTTTTCTGTAAACAGCTGCAGAAGCTCCTTCTTTACATAAACAAAAAACTACTCATCATAGTTGCAGAAAGTCACGGGTCTCTTTCTAAACAAACAAGCAAAAATGCCTGTGCATAATGCAGTATTTGGAAACAAACTTGGGCATTAGTCACTCTTCAGAACATCTTCTGATTTAGAGATTTCATATGAAACAAAAGCCTTCCCAAAAGTATCAAAGGACGCAGTGAAACAAGAATCCTTATCCCTGATTTTCTCCTCTATATGGACCAAACAGAACTGATACTATTTTCAAGAGCTCACTCACTTCTTTGTGCTCCTGTTTGGAGTTCAGATTACTTGTGCTTAACTCATCACTTGTACCAATCCATCTTCCAGTATAAAATTTGAACACCCAAGCCCAAAATTCTACCAGAAAGAAAAAAATTTGGAGAGCTTAATAAACAGAAAACTTGATTAGCTCTTTTCCGAAAGAGAAACACCAATGCATTCATGTGACTATTTTCTTTGTGAATATAAACTTTGTTTTATATAGTTTTGGGGTATACAAGTGTGTGACTCTGTAGAAGAGTAGAATTAGAGCCTTCTTTTGTGTTTAACAGATGGAGCTCCTTGTGATGATAGTAAAAATGTATTCAAGCACTGGCAAGCCAAGTTCACACTTTGTCTTCAACTCATTTGTGTAGCACGTTTCCAGTTAGGTGTAGCTTGAGAAGCTACATTTTCGTATTGTATTGTCTTGGAAGTATATATAAATATCACCTCTTATATTGTAAACCTGATATGATTCTTTGTTATACAAACACAGAAAAAATATAATTTAATTTATAACTCTTAGTATGTAACAGTATTTTCTTTCTACCTCCTCATTGGATTAGTAATCAGGTGTTCCTGGTCAGCCTTTTGATTTGATAATTGCTTTGTCCTTTGAGCGTTGTCACAATAATTTTTAAATGCATACAAGAATAATTAAATCTTTAAACTTAGTCTATTATGTATATTAGAAAGACTCTTTCAGCTGAGGTAAACTACTACAGAGCCATAAAAGTTGTTGGAGCTTTCATTTGGGGTAGGATTTCAGAGAAAAGACTAGGTCAGACTATGCAATGTGTAACTGGCCATACCTTAACCTCCACACCACAGTTTTCCACTGGTGATATAGGCCCTGATAATGGAAAGCAGATGGATTCCTTTCCCCCATTGCTTAGCTAACCCCAGCTGAAGTCAGAGGGGTTCCACATCTATGCGGTTTACATGAAGTTCACAGCTGGTTTGCAGTGCCAATGTTTTCTGTGTACAGTTCTTCCGTCGGATCTGCAGTGTCAGACTTCGCAAGATCGGCAGTGGGGTATTTATGAATCACTTTGTTTTGGTTTTGTTCTGATTTTCATTTGTTTCTGCTGTCTGGGAAAGCAAGAGACAAATTCTTTTTCCTCCTTTCTCCAGGATGTTTGTTTGTTTGATAAACATATTCAAAGGATTATTAGTAGTCAGGCAATATCCTCAATTCTTCAGTGATTCTGTGCACCTTTGATCTTGCACAACAGTGATGATGATGATGATGGCTCAATTTTACCCTTGAGAGCACGATTTCCTTGGTGAAATGATGGGCATGAGCCCTGAGAAGGGTTTGCCTGCCATATTCCCCCTCCTCCCAGCAGTGCATCCGGGAGGAAAAAAATGAGAGAAAGAGAAAATCCCTGGAGAACCACAGGTAGTGTAGGTGGTTGTATTTCTCTAGCTGCTGCAAATGAGTTGCCTTAATAGGCCAGGACAAGCCTAGCCCAAAAAGAAGCAGAGTTTATTGGTCTACAAGAAGTGTAAACAGTTTGGTCAAGTGGAAGAAATTGGCTTTTATTTTATTCACCCCTGTTGAAGTTCTAGATGGAAGCATTTGACATGGTACAGAGTTTTAAGGACCTTAGAGAATCTAGAGACTATTTATCTCTGAGAATTACTGTTAGCGTTGATTTAAGCATGTTACTACATCCCTTCTTCATTTTACAAAGTAGACTTGTGCAGGCTGTTTTCAGGTGAGAGGTCTGTTTCATAGAAAGCTCCAGGCTAAATCTATCTCTGGAGCCATCAGGCCAGACTGATACTTCTCATGCTTAACTTTCTGCTCTCACCACAGCACCTGCATAATCACAATCAGCAGACTTAATTTGGCTGGACAGGGTAAGTCAAAACCATCATTGCTCCAGCAAATTGTCTGAATATCCTTCACTGCAGGGAAGCTGCCTCTACTTCGTGAGTGATGCTGCTCAATTCTGTCGGAACTCTTCATTTGCAGGAGAGGAGTAGAAGTGCAAAGAGGGTCACATCCTCATTGCTGGCATTTTTTACTGGAATAATAGAAGTTTTGGGGGCACTTCTAATCCCCTTTAATGTTTGAGACTTATCTCCTTTTTACTTGTGGCAGTGTTTGGGAAGTGCTGGGTCCCATAGAAGCCGTAGTTGTCAGTGCTTTATTGAGGACCATAAACTTTCAACTTGACTTGAAGCACACGATTTCCTTACTGTCTAGTGATAATCTATTGTTAATTATTACCCAATACTCTTCTTATTACCAGATGTTGCCTGGTGTTTTTTCATTTCAGTTTTGAGGCTGTATGGGGACAGTTAACACACTGTCTTTTGGCCAGAGTGCTCCCTGAGCCACATTAATTTGTTTTTTGAGTGCTGGATAGAAGAAAAACACTCTAGCATCTCCTCCTGGAAGTGGATCAAGATCTGTGCTGATGGTACTAAGCCTCTCACTGCCTTGGATCACAAAATGATTTTGTCTAATTTGCTACTAAAATAGGATGAGGTAATGGAGTGTAATATTCTTGCCTGGCTGAGCACTTGCAGTGGTCAGATCATCACCTTACTGAGATCCATACAGTACTTACTGGTTTCCCTTTGTTTAATGCATATAAGTGATCATGTGAGAGTACACATTCAGTGTCATTTTTACCCCTTTTCCACACTCAGTGACCAAGCTGGCTTTATTAGTAGCAGGAGAAAGTGGTTGTGATGGATAATGGCCAGCGGCTGTGACTTTATCAAGGCAAGCGCAAGGTGGTACAACAACTGGAAGAGAAAATTATGGTTTCTACCTAATTAATTTCAGAAGGTTTTGGACACCTAGCTGCTCTTTCTCTTGTCACCAGGGATAGAAGTTGCCTGTTCAAGGATGGCAAGACTGCACTTTTTGGGGGGTGATCAATTTCATTCAGTTATGAGGCGTGAGCCCACGGGACAGAGAACACAGTGCGATGGGGAGCAGACAGCTAGTACAAAGTAGATTGTGAAGGTGTCATAAATCAAAAGAACAGTGCAGTTCTGTAATCTCTTCTACACTGTGGTCATTTTAGGTAGAAGTCTTAGTTGGAAAACTTAATGTCTAACAATTTGGAACCACTGCAGAAAAAATCAGTGGTTTTGCTTATTAAGATGCATTTCTTTTCCTGCTATGTTGTAAGTCTACCTTATGGTCAATGCTATCTGCCTTTTGGTTTCAAGAGTAATTTTTAGGTCTTAGTTGTGATCTGGAAAACCATCCATTGCCAGAGTTCTACTTAGCTGAGATATTTACTCCAGCTCCATGATATACTAATGCACCTGTGGCCAGGTGAGGTGCCTGGCTTGAAACCCATCAATTTTTAGTGTTTGCAGATCCGTTAAAGCTTTTTAAGGGAAAAAGGCCTTGTTTTTCCTTTGGACTCACCAGAAGTAGCTAAAGGATTCGCTGGCATATCTAAATTTAAAGTGAGTTGGGAGTGAATGGTCTGAGGAATGAGTCAGTCTTTTAGAGGGCTCTGGACTATTGGATCTTCTTTCCCTGGCTTGTAGTAGGCATTACAGTTCAAGACTACCTTTTTTTTCCCCTTGCTTGTAGAAACCGAGTGTTGCTTGAGCAGGGATTTGAGGTTTCGGATTCTGGAAATTATTAATAAAGTCAGAGTTTTTTATGTTTCTTTTATGCACACACATTCATATATATATACATGTGCATATATGTATATGTATAAAAATATGCACATATACACACACACATACAAGTTTACATTTTTTGTGATAGGGTTTCGATAGTTGTGCTTATTTCTTTAATGGAGTACCTGGGTTTTTTGACAGCATGGTGTTTCAAGAAGGAACCTAACAGGGAGAGGGGATCATAGATCATAGTAAATCTGGACTGCAGATTTGTTCTTTGCTCTCTGCAGACTGTGCCTTGTTCCATCTCATAGTGCTAACTGGAGAGTCAAGAAACAATCCTATTAGAAGGTTTCGATAATGTCAGAGGCTAGGAGAATTTTAAAAAGAAAAAAAGAGATGCAGTTTTTCTATACAGCAAAAAGTTGAAGGGTAGAACTTATAAAATACTTAATTATTTAAAAATCTGTACAAAATATTACAAATGTATTTTGTTGGTTTAGCTTTATATGTTGCCTAATACAGAGGAAACACACCTTAGTGATTTTCTTTCTGAGAACCTTTTTTTTTTCCTTCTGAAATAAAAAATTCCTTATGCATGGCATCAGACCCTGAAACAAGAGGCAAAAATAACTAAATCTTTTCAAACAAGAATTTAGTTCACCTACAGCTGAAGCTGTTCCTTTTCAATGCCATTCAAACAAAAGTAAAGCAATCAGGTTGCATGGTCATGAAGCAATTTGTTACAGCTGCACAACTTTAGTAGTGGGAAGGGGTGTTTCCTTCCAAATATGATGCTTCCTTCTCTGAAAATAAAACTGGGGGATGAGGGGGAATTTACTAGGCCTGATTTAATCAGAAACGCAGCTGAATGTCTTAAAATTAACTTCTGTGGCTTTAGCACAAGGGTTTTTTTTTTTGTTGCCACTGCTGTTTTCAGTAAACTATTTAAAGTGTATATAGTTAAAGATTTAAGATTATCTAAAAGTTTCCACCCAGGAATTTGTACTGACCTAAATACATTGTGGGTTTTTTTTTCCTAAACCCATTTAACTCAAGCCAATGCAACTCTTTTGTACAAACAATCTTTGTATAATCACTGAACAAGAACAGGCATTAATAAGTACCCAGGCAAGGTGCAATATCCTTTAGAAATCTTTTCCTTCTGAAATGAATGGAGGCTAGATTACTAGTGTGATCTCAAAGAGAAAAAGGCATTAGAGAAGTAAAATAAAGAACACATACAGAATTCTGCCTGTAGAAAATACCTATAGTACTATCTCAATCACATCTGCAATATTATTCTGACCCCATTTAGATCACTGGGAGGGATGCATGAATGATAATCAAAGCAACAAAGAGGTCTCTTCAAATAAAATTTTGAAGTTGTGTCAGAGAAGGTTTAGGTTGGATATTAGAAAAAAGTGCTTTTTCCAGAAGGTGTTTGGGCACTGGAACAGGCATCCCAGGGAAGTGGTCACAGCACCAAGCCTGACAGACTTCCAGAAGCATTTGGACAATGCTCTCAGACACGTGGTGTGACTCTTGGGGATGTTCCTGTGCTGGGCCAGGAGTTGGATCAATGATCCTTGTGGGTCACTTCCAGCTCAGGGTATTTTGTGAGTCTGTGAAACAATCTCCTGAAGCTTCTTGACTTTTTCAAAAAGGCAGTGTTAAAAGGGTCTTGATTAATTGATAAGCTGAATGATGATAAATAAAAATAATTTAAAAGAAAAAAGGAAGAACAAAAAAGCATAGGAGGAAAATAATGATTTTCCCCAAAATGCAACACCCTTTCCCACCAACAACCATTTCTGGTTTTATTCCACTATGTGAAGTTTTACAGAAGTTTAGCTGGCTGTATTTTATTCACCCCAAATTGCTCTGCAGCCGAAAGCCTCTGCCTACACCTTTATTTGGTATAAAAGTGGTTTGGTTTCCATTTGGTTAAAGCAGTTGATGTAACACAAACTCAAATAAGATCAGCCTGGACCAGATTAAGCCTGATCTCACCACTTTTTGCACAAGGTAATTTATATCACTTAAGAAAAGGGTTCCCCCTCACCATTGGGATAATAATTATTGGAAGAATAGTAACCACAAAACTGAAAGCAAGCTCTTTGGGCAGACCTTCTCTGCAGAGGCAAGAAGCTGCCCTATCTTAGAAGGAAATAAACTTCAGAAAGGGCCTCCTCTCCACAAGGGAATGCTCTGCCTTGTCACTGCCAGCCCACATTACTGAACACTGGTGGTTTTTTGGTTTCGTTTGTTATGTGTGGTGACTGTATGAACATTCACTTTGTGTATTCTGGGATAATGGTGTGGTTAATGCTAATTTCCCAAACACTTAATGGCTTTTTAAATAATTTGTGCATTTTCAGAGTTTCAGCACTTCGTTTCTGCCTTCAACACACAAAAGCAGCTACAGTGTGCATGATTTTTCACCCAGAATTACATGTGCTTGCAGTTTAAGAGCCACAAGTATCTCCTTCTTTTTTTCCTCCTCAGATACAACCAATTATTTAAATGAATATTAAATGTAATTAAATTTAAATTTGAAGTGAAAATAATTGTATAGATGTAATGAGGCCCTAAAAATGAAAGTCTAATTGAGACAATACTACTTGAAATGCAGAGCTTTTTCCCTTTCCTCTCTGTCTCTCTCTCTTATGTATGTACACATACGTAGTATATGTATGGTATAGGAGAATATGTAACAGCCTTTACTTGTTAGTTGTGAGTGTTTGACTCTGCAGTATGAGGATGCTGACATATTGGAGTGGGTTCAGTGGAGGGCAACCAAGATGATCAGGGACTGCTGCACATGGTGTGTAGGGAGAGTCTTTCTTCAATCAGCAGAAGAGAAAGCTACAAAGGGATCGTACTACTCTCCCAAACTACATCATGGGAGGCTGCAGAGGTGGCAGAGCCAGACCGTTGTCAGTTGCATAAAGGGACAGGAAAAGTGGCAACAGACACAAGTCAGATCATGGGAAATGTTGATTAGATATTAGGAAAACCTTTTTCACCAAGAGGGTGGTCAAACTTTGGAACAGGTGCCCAGAGAGGCTGAACAATCTCCATCCTTCTGAGAGAGCCTGAACTAGACTGGAAAAAGCTCCAAGAAACCTGCTCTTGGTTGGGTACTGGGCTAAGCAGAGACCCCTTCTGATCTAAATTATTCTGTGTTTTGTGGTTTTAATGATGCATAACACATTACTCCATGCATATTCTAAGCCGTAGTAATTAGGCAGTTCTAACCACCTCCTCGCTTCTTGAAAAGTTTTTTAAAACCTCCAGAATTGAAAAAAAGATTGTGACACTTCACTACACAGTAAAGCTGACCCAGGAAAAATTATGAGCAATAGCTGACAACATACAGCATGGCATAATTATATTTAGAAGTATGCTTATTATTTTTAAAACTCCTGTTATGAGTCATATCTATTAAAGTAACTTTTATCAGTCTGTTACTGAGACAGGTGATGGCATCATTTAAGTTATCTGCCCAAGGGTTCTTTCATGAAGTACTATTTTCTTTCAGAAAAACTTTTCCTTCCAATGTAAAAGCTGGCCTATGGAATTTTGAGATGTCTGTTGAAATAGTACATTTAGTGTACTTCACATTCCTTAAGTGTTGTTCATGCTTGTAGTCCCTGGAAACCATGGGAGTTTGGGTTGTACTGTGGCCTAAGAATATCAATCTGAACATTTTGGAAGCATAGATTCTTGCCTTTTATATTTTCATTGCAAGTACCTGTTTAAACTAGAATCCTGGCTGGTTTTCTAAAGAAAATAAGACTATTTTTTGTGGCATATGCATATTTGAATGATCTTTTGTAATACGGACACTTGACTATAAGTGTATTGAGAAAAACCTTGTTTTTGTATTGTCAACAAAACCTTGTTGACCTTCAGGATTTTCCAAATGGCTGTGCTGGATTTCATAGACCGGTACCTTTAACCTCCTCATTTCTTCACCTAAGAATGACAATATGATTGAAGCAAAACCTGTAATTTACTATCATTAAGTTACATAACTTTTTCAGAGAATTCAAGACCCATGGGAGCTTTCAGCCTCTATGCTGAAATACATTTTAAATTCTTAGGGTCTTAAATATTTTACTTTGTTTTGTTTTGTGTTGGGGCTTAAATGTGGCTTCATTTTTGCGTCCAAGATTCTGCAGATAACTGATGATGCATAAATTTTCCTGTGAACCATTTTTTTTTTGTTTTGTGGATTTGCATATAGCAAACTTTACCTTCACTCTAAAAAGAACGAAGCTTTACTGCTGAAGAATATGGTTCGTTTTTGCTGCACAATGGGTGAAAAGAACAATCAGAAAAATGTATTTATATTATCTCTGCATGCTAGATAACTTAAGCATATCCAGTGTTGGAGGGGCAAAGGCAGGTAATACAGGAACAGCCATTATTCGGCGGGTTTCTCAAGGACAGCAGGGGGTACTGCAAACTCAGGTTTGTCTAGGTGAATAAAAATACGTGGCTCATAGCAAAAAAACCCTCCACTGTTACAGGGGACTGCTTTTCTGTGGGTTTAAGTCCATCTTGACAAGTGTTGGTGAAGATACCAATCCCTGAAAAATACTGTCCTTTATTTATTTACAGGACAGCTGTTGCACTGAACTTCTGGCTGTACTGGCTGCCTTGACAGCATGCCTGAAACTCCTATGGGAATAGTTAAATCTCTGCAGAACTTTGGCCTCTCTGCTGCATATGTCAGAGAGTTCAAAACTTCGTGTGTTAAGTCTCTTTTTTTGGCTCCTTCGACTCTCATATCGCTTAGACGGAACAGAAAGCACCAAACGAACAAAGTAGCCTTGTTGTCCTGGCTTGACTCAGATTAGTAAATTATACCTCACTTGCAGTACTTAACAAATAACACCCACACATAAATGCTAACTTTATTCTCTCTGCATTGCTTTCTTGAAATATGAGTTTATTAAATCAAGCTTTGCCTTTCTATTTACATTTACAAAACACACCTCATGGGTAAGTAACCAGGAACTTGTAAAGTACATCTGTTTTCTGTAAATAATTTGTACAATCAGGTGTTCCATCTTATTCTGAAAGGAGTGGATTGCATGTATGTGGCATGAAATTACTTATAAAATAATGAAGTTGTAAACTCAACTATATTCTATTCAGTATTCACTCTACAGTATGTTTTTTATTCAGTGTATGCCTCACTGTAACTTCAAAAGGCTACATAAAAAAGGCTACATAAAAAAATAGAAATCTAACCAGAAAGTTTCCTTGGAAAAGTTGCTAACCTAAGTACAGTCAAGCAGTATAATTAGAGAATTAAATTTATTTTGGTTCAGACTCTAGCTCTGCTGGAACCTCCTTTAGAATCATAGGGAAGCATGGCATCATTTCATTTTTCCTTTCATTCATAGATCAAGAATATAAGCTGTTTGACATGAGAGGTCATGCACTTCAATTCCAATTTGCATTTTGAGTCAAAACTCAGTGTAGTTAATGAACTTTTAAAGAAACATATGTTTTATAGGATTTCTAAATTCCTCAAGATGTTCTTTCATAAGTTATGTGATAGAAAAAGATAATTTTTAACACTCTGGCTAAGGTTGTTGTAAATTGTTGTAAATTATACTTTCAACCTAAGTAAGTGGTCTGATATTCACAAAATAGTTTCCCATGGCTTTGTATATTAAATATAAAATTGGATTCCTACAGGCAAAATACTTTACTTAACTCACAGGGAAATGAGAACTAAAATTCATGGATGATAAGGCAGAAGGTGGTGGGTTCCATGACCATTACCTGAGGGCTTTTATGTGTAAGTTGAGCTCAGGAGATGAAGGTGGATAAGTGACTGCACTACAAATTGCATAACAATGGTTTTCTCAGCAGGGGTCTTGCATGGATGCTTCCTCTGTACTAAGAAAACTCCCTGGAGATGGAAGGATTTTCTGTCATCAGTGGGTCAAGGGGTACAATCAACACCCAGGCAAGATTTCTTCACCTAATGAATGAGGGACAAGGAGCCTTGAAGTGAGAGACAATGCAGAATCACAGTGATTCATTCTTATCTCACCTCTGCTTAGGGAAAAAACCTCTAATTGTATCAGATATGAAGAAAGAAAACAAATGATAGGAATACAGGAAATGATAGGGAATTAGTGATAATTTTTTTTTCTTTGAAGATACTCTAAGAATAGCAATCAGACCATGCAGAGCTGAACTAATTCTATCTATACCTGGAAGTATATTATACATATATATATTATTATATTATATTTTATAATTCAGTTGCCATCCATAAAAGAGTTCGAGAAACAGTTTAGCGTGGCACTTAGTGCCATGGTTTAGTTGATATGGTAGAGTGTGATCAGCAGTTGGACTCGGTGATCTTGGATCCTTTCCAACCTTACTGGTACATAAGAATTTGGAGGAATTAGCTGCCCTGATTGCTTCAGAGGTGAAGCAGCTAAAGAGACAGTGTCATGACTTCAAGCCCAGCCATCTACAAACTTGTAGGCAATCCCCCTGGCAATATACAAAGAAATATTAAAATGTTAAGCTTTCAAAATGAAGCTGGCCTCATTCAGCGAATGTCAAAATTAAGGCTACAACAAGCATAAGCCAATCCTGAAGAGCCACTCTTTTTAAGCAGTGGTCTGTAAACGACTCATGGACTACAAAGCTTATTCCTGTATGTACTGCAAAGAACCAAAATGGCCAAACCCAAACTTTGTGTTTAGTTATTTATTTAGATAAAACAATCATAGAACTGCTGCAAAAGTTAGTCCTGGGATTTTTTTGAGAAGCTTAGGTGGATCTTTGACTAAAACATAGAAAAGCACCTTTATGATGATATTTCATGTAATGTCTTTGTGGCAAAATTAGGGGGAGAAATAGAACTCCTGGAAACAATCCAGTGCATTAGAAAGAGTAGCTTACTGTTTGCCCAATGCAATAAAAGAATTACACAAGAAATATTGTGTGATAGCCTGCTTTCTGCTATACATAGAGGGTCAGAGTTAATTCTGACATTTTTAGTATTTATTACATAGGCAACTTAACTTAATTAACATTGTTTTGACTGAAGCAAAATTATGAACAACTGAGAGCAGAAATTTGAAGCAGAGTATTAGAGTTGTGTATAAAGTTGTTTGTCACAGCCCTATAGGAAAGAAAAGACACGAAACAAAAAGAAAAAAAACAGGTACCTGATGTAGCTGTTCAGTTAGTAAACTATCTTTATCATCCAACTGATACCCCATAACTTGTAATGGATCTAAATCTTAATTAATTTCTCAAATTGGATTATGTATGACTGTGGTGGTTTAACGTTGGCTAGGTACCAGGTGCCCACTAAAACCACTCTATCACTTCCCTCCTCAACTGGATGGGAGAAAGAAAATAAAATGAAAGGCTCATGCATGAGCTGAGATATGGACAGGGAGAGATCACTCACTAATTAATGAAATGGGCAAAACAAACTTGACTTGGGGAAATTAACTGATTTTATTACCAATCAAAATCAGGGTAGGCTAATACAAGGAAAGCAAATCTTAAAAACACCTTCCCCCCACCTCTTCCTCCTTCAAATGTCCCACAGGATTAGCTCAGTTGGTTAGAGCATGGTGCTAATAATGCCAAGCTTGCAGGTTCAATCCCTGTATGGACTGTACACTTATGAATCAGGCTTGATGATCCTTCTGGGTCCTTACCAACTCAGAATATTTAGTGGATGATATCTGTAGATAAATTCACTCCTGCTTTTCTACTTCCTCCTCCCCAGCAGAGCAGGGAGGTGGAGACCGGTGGTTCCAGTCAGTTCATCACATGTTGTTTCTGCCTCTGCTTCTTCATCCTAAGGGAGATGAATCCTTTCCCTGCTCCAGTGTGGGGTCCCTCCCAAGGAAGACAGTTCTTCATGAACTTCTCCAATGTGAGTCCTCTCACAGGCTATAGTTCTTCAGGAACTGCCCCAGTGTAGGCCCCTTCCACCGCCTGCTGTCCTTCAGGAACAGATTGCTCCAGTGCAGGTTCCTCATGGTTACAGATCTTGCCCAGAAAACCTGTCCCAGTATGGGCTACACTCTGTTTCGTCATGCATGTATCTCAAATCTTATCTGAGGAAGTTATATCTAAAAGTATCCATTTAGCAGTACTAACCTGAAACTTTAAAATAAAAATTTAAGGTACAGTGATACTTTTGTCAGATATCAACTAGCAGCTAAGCTAGCAAGCAGCTCGCTTTATAGAATCAGTGAAATGAAGTAATTGTGGATGAGTAAGTGCTGTGATCATCTTTACCTGGGCTAGATTGGAACAAGCAGCTGACAGCCAAAGTGTCTCAGGTCCCATCACCCATATGAAATAAAGCCTTAATTCCATCAGTTGCTGTGTTTTTGCCTGTGACACAAGGAATACATTTTATAAACATCTTTTTCTAAAGGACTAAGCTGCATTACATTCTGAAATTTTATGTGTTAGAGTTGACTCTTGATAAAGTCAGTGTATGACTAATGAACTAAAGCTGTTGATTTAAAACATTAAAAGTCAGGGAAGAATCCAGCCTACTTCTCCTACAGTGTTTGCAGTCTCATTCCTAGATCTGTATCTGTAACAGATAGCACACATTTCTAATGAGAATACTTCCCATTTTTACACCTGTTAAAGCCCTTCCAAATAATTTGTCTGCAGATTTTGATATTAACACAGTTGCTTCTATAAACTGTGCCATGATGAGAATATTTGTATAGTTCAGAGCACACAACCTTCACATTATCTCTGTAGCAGTGTGAACTGATGTCAAGAAATGTGGGGTTTAATCTGACTAAACAAGTTGTTTTCTTAAACATTGTTTTGTCTTTTGGAATCAGATCACTTCCCTCTTGAGTCAATGGAAAACTCCTGTGAATTTAAGTAGAACTTATATTGTGATCCCAGCTGTGCATGTCTTATTCCTGCAAGTAATCCCTTTCCTAACTAGTCTCCTTTCAAATGGTTATGTTCCTGTGATTTTCTCTGTGGATAAAGACTTGGCATATCATTTGAGCTCTGAATTCATCGCTGCTGAGTATTTAAAAGTCTCTTTCACAAGCGCAAGGATTTAATTGTCACTTTGCTTACCAGTCCCTCCAGAGAGGCTAAAGCATGTGGGAGTAAAGGTATATATGTCAGTCCTTCCCAAGGATAACTGAAGGACCTCCAAATCTTCATAACCATTGATATAACACTGTTCAGCTACTAAAAATTACACTATCTTTAAGACGAAAAAGTAGAATTCCCTTCATGTTCCTAACTTGTCATCTTCTGCATGAAATACTTGTTTCCCCAGAAGAGGTTTCTCTTAAGAGATAAGACATCTTTCTTTCTTTTCCTTCTGTATTTAATGATTTCATCATCCATTATGTAGTCCATCTGCCCTCTTGTGGTTTCCTTTTTGATCTTTCCACTTTTACTTGCAAAGACTTCTTGACTATTTTATATTTCCTGTTCTCTAAGTATGGGATGAGCTCACAAGTCAAGTTTCACCTCACAATGTATTTTTCTAGTCTGAGTAATTCTGAAATCCATTTTTAGTGTTAGATGAGGCTGGTAATTAGTTGCAGCCCTGGAAAGAATCCAGTGTCATGAACAGTACAGTCAGTCCTTTTAGGACTTTTCCCAGTTTCTCTCACAGTTTGAGGGGAAAGCCCTTTCTCCTAACTCTCTCTTCTAAATGGATTTTTATGGTTTTTCTCATCTGACTTGTAACAGTTTTTCTTGGAAGTATTTCCTTTAACTAAGAAGTAGCCTGCACTACCCTTGGCCTAGTGAGCACTATGCCCTATGCATTAACATTATTGATGTCAATAGGGCTATTTGTTAAACATTGCTTTTTAAGAGAGGCCTTATATTCACCTTGGCAAGTCAAACTTCATGGGGCAATAAGAGGAGGTCTCTATGGTGTGTGGTTGTATCATGTGATGCAGGATGCCCACTGATGATAAGGAGGGGGAAACTCTTCTTCCTCATTATCCTTTATTCTTCAAGTGGAGTAATTGCTAAATCTCAAATCCTGACATCATCATGAAAGGATGTACTTGAGAAGAAAGGTTCTTCCCAGTATATCACTGTCTGGTGCTCAGCATGCATCACTGAAAAGAAATCTGCAATTTGATTCCTTGTTGTTTGCAGATTTGACATTTCTAAAGTGCTTTTCAGATCTGTCCTCCCAGATGGGGCAGCTGAGGTGTGTGTGGCAGGTGGCTGGCAGGAGAGAGTCGGGGGATTCCACAGCTCTTCAGAGGGGATCCAGTCTCTCTCTGGTTCTCTTCTAAACACTGCATGGTGCAAGCTTTTAAAAAAACCTCTGGACTGCCTGAGGTGTGTACTAGAATTTGCTGAATGATGTGCTAAGACTTACCTTGTTTGACATTTATTTTCTTCTTATTTTGGTTTCCAGGAGTTTTTTATTGTTATCTACTACTGAACCCTCTGTTTGACAGAAAAACCACACACAATGCCGTGAACCCCTCTCATTATTTACGGCTCCTTTGAGACTCACAAAATGACCTTGTACCTTGCTTAATGAGACCTGAGAAGTGTATGTGTGGGGGAAGTTCAGTGCTGAAAACACCAAGTGTTTGTCAAAGATTCCCAGGACAGAGTATAGAAAGTGAGAAAAACAAAAATGGACCACTGCTACATTTTTATAATCCTTAGCTTGGAAAGAACAACTTAATATTATTGCTAAAAGTACCCCATAGGCATTTCTATGCCTATATGACCTCTGAAAATTGAGGAAGCTGGAAGCTGCTTCCAGGGAGCCTCAGGGTATATCTATATAGAGAGTTGCAGACAGACAGAGGGTACTCATCCCACACCTTCCTCAAAGTTTACTGGCTGCAAGCCAGCTTTGAGCAAGGGCCAGGTACAGCTATTTTAGCATAGTCCTGAGCTTTAGCTAACATGCCATCTGCCTCTGGGACAACAGGTTCTTGTGTGAAGAGAGAATTGTTTCCTTTCAGAAATTCCTCATTTTGAGTTGCTACTCTCACAGCCACTGAAAACTAAATTCTCACCATTTGTAACTATATCACAGGTCTTCCTTCCTTCCTTTCTTTCTTTCTTTCTTTTCCGTTCTCTTTCTTTCTTTCTTTCTTTCTTTCTTTCTTTCTTTCTTTCTTTCTTTCTTTCTTTTTCTTTCTTTCTCTCTTTCTTTCTCTCTTTCTTTCTTTCTTTTTCTTTCTTTCTTTTTCTTTCTTTCTCTTTCTTTTTCTTTTTTCTTCTCTTCTCTTCTCTTCTCTTCTCTTCTCTTCTCTTCTCTTCTCTTCTCTTCTCTTCTCTTCTCTTCTCTTCTCTTTTTTGTAGTAAATGCAGTAAAATTATGATTCAGACTTACTTTAAACTGTGACAGAAATGAAAACTGCAAGAGCTCTTCACTACTGATTGTTTTCATCCTGAAAACCATTCTGGTTTTGGTAAATGCATTTCAAAAGCTATCATAGAATCATAGAATTATTGAGGTTGGAAAATCGTCTAAATAACAGAAGAGTAGGATCTTCTTCACCCAAATAGGAAGTTTACTTACTTCAGGGTTCCTCTCTCACCAGGCTTTTTGTGTGTTGATTTGCAATTTAACACATAAGGACTTCTGAAAACAGAGAAATAGTAAAGAAATTATTGTATTTATGTTTATCCCTTGTTTTATTAATGAAGTCAAATTCTTTTCAACAAAACCAAATTCCCAAAGGATGGTGCCTCACCTTAAAAGGCCTGGAATGAGCACTAACAGATCCACACTACCATGCCTCAAACTTAGTTTAACTTAGTAAATCATAGGTATCTGCTATCTGTGATTGTTTATTGTTCAGGATGAGAAATTGTATATTAAGGTGCAGAAGGAGAGAACATAGTTATTACTCTTGCCCTTTTTCCACAAAGAAAAAATAAACTTATGTCATCAGGGTTATACACCCTTCTAGATGGAGCTCCTCTGGCGTGAGCTGTAAAGTGCAGCCACTGGTATCTACAGACAAATGCTCTGATTGCAGAGGTGTAGGGGAAAGAAGTGTATTGTCTGTGGAACAAGTAAGCCAAACCCAACAAACCCTATCCTGCAGACTCTCAGAAGTCAATTGGTACCTTAAAGCTTACTTGCTTTCATCAGAAGTAAGGAGGTACAGATGACTGAAAGAAAGTATTTAAATTTTTTCAATTTGTCCTGAAAGCTTGTGTAACTTAACTTTTGACTGAAGTAGAAGATTTTCTGTTCATTTTAGGATGAACTCCAGTTTTATGTCCCGTATCTTGCCTTCAAAATGGCTCCAGTTGATATTTTACACATTTTCGAGTTTACACTTAACCAGAGTATTAGAAGCCTGCAGAGGTTTTAGCATTCATGAGAATAAATTTGGTCAGCAAGAGTTACTCAATGCTACCCAAAAGTTACTGTAATGTAGAAATTCTGGGCTAAATTCTGTGATGAAGTAACTGGCACAGCTCAGTCAATTCTGTGAAAACTCACCAGGGGTTACTACCATGCAAACCTATCCTGACTTTATGTTTTTTAAAGCAACAGTCTTCATGTGGCTTCTGTGAAATGTAACACTTTTTTTTTCTAGCAGAAGTAAATTCTAGTAAAATTTAATTTGTCCTATGATATAACACTTAAATTTAGTTACTAAAAGGTTAGTTTTCCTAAGTCATTGCAGAGGAGTAAACTGGATTTCCAGGTGTAGGCTGTGTTTTTTTAAAGAGGTGCCTGAGGTAAAAAAAGAAGTATGATCAAGCAGGGCAATTTATTGTTCTGCATTGTTCTTAAGACTGTGTATGAAAAATCAAAGGCTTTTGAACTGCTTATATTCTGCCTTTTTTTTCAACTGCAGCATTTCTGAGTTTAGGTAGAAGTAATATTTACTGAGAAAACACAAGCAGCAAATAGTTCTCTCGTGTTGCTTATTATACTCATAGGATGTCACAAATATTATGACATTGTAATATTATAGTTCATGACAGATTGAGTTATACTTCTGCTGCTTTTCTGATTGCAGATACAAAGAGTTCGCATTTGTGGTGTGCAGGAAAAGTCATGTTCAGTTAATGAACACCAGCGTCATCAGTCCAGTGTCTAGTAATGAACTCTGGAAATGGAAATTAGTGCCATCAGTTTTTAAAATCCTGATAGAGCAGATTCATAAGATTACTACAGAATCAATATGATCTGCTAGTAGCAAAAGTGTTGGCCTCGTGAGACATATGTACAGTGAGATCAGGCTGGGCCATTATAGCTGGAATTCAGCAGACCTTGAGCTAGCAAAGCCACAAACAGCCTAACTAACAGCAGCAGTGACAATGCACTGGGACCCCAACAAGCAGCAGAGCGTGATACCATCAGAACCCAATCTCATTCATATTATGCATATCAAAGTGAAGTCAGAGTGATTTTAGAATAGCAAAATTAAAACCAGGTAACTGTAAGCCAGTTTTCATCAGCTTGCACTATTAAGAATATTAAAGGCTCTGTTGTCTAACATTTCAAATTGGTATCTCTGACTTTTGCACTGTGGCGATAATATGTGTCAGAAGACCTTTAGATTTAGCTAGCATCTAATCTATGTCAAGTACTGTTCTTTAAGCTTGCTCATGTGAAGTTGAAAGCTAACTAAATGTTGAAAACCTCTGTTGTTTTTAGGAGGAACTGGACTACCTCAGTACTCACATTCAGTTGTGAGTACATATTTTTGTAATAAGAGATGGAAACTAAAAAATAGTAGATAATATCAGAAAAGAATATGAGCTGTATTTTGTGGGGGTTTTTTTCTTATTGAGATTCAAAAGCACCTTGAAGAAAATGATTGAAAGAATTTTTGAGAGTTTTGTGTCACTTCTAATTGTATAACAAATAACTCTGATAGCTTAGAGGAGCCAAGTTGTATCATCGGGTAGTAATGAGTCGAGCCTTCTACTTGTGGTTTGAATCTTGCCCTGAGGCTGATGCAAATGTTGCTACATATAATGACCTGTAGTAAAAACAACGAAGTTCCCATATATCAGCCTTTTCTCTTTCATTTCTTTGAGGCACTTCGTAACTCCCAGCACTTCATGGAAGTTTGTTCTTTCATTCCATCTCCTTGTAACCTTTCAGTTCTTCCGAATGACTCATTCCTTCCTCAGTCCAAGGGCTAGAGATGAAGGAGGACCTTCTAAACCCATCAAGTTTAGATAGGCCAATCAAGTTATTTGGCTATTTAATGGGCCAATCAAGTTATTAGGATATTTAATATTTTCAGCTCAGTTCTGCATACCTATTCAGATGATCCTGGAACAGTTCCGAAAGATTGGCGCTGGAGTGGTTAAACTGCACTTAGTCTGTATTCAATAAGCTTTAAAACAAGAGGTGTATTGAAACTAAATATTTCCATCAAGGTAATTTTCAAATCTCACTATCTGAAGATGCACAGGTATGTAGCAGCAAACTTAGTAGAACTGCATCTCTGCAGTAGCTTTTTTCACTACCACTGTAGTGTTCTGGTTTCCCCCTTCTATTCAGAGATTTGAAAGTTGGCAGTAGGGCTTCTTGTGAGCACAATAAAAATGTAGGTAACCATTAAAATGGTGTTATCAAATCATCTTGTCCAGAACAATCCCTTACACCCTAACTTACAGGTTAGGCTGGGTGCAGCCTGTCTGGCCTGCCTGTCCTAGTGACTGAAACCAGCAAAGCAGATCCTCTCTCTCTAACCTTACTCAAATGCATGGCCAGTGCTGTTGAAAGATTTGTCTCATCCACATGGGCAACATAAACTCTGCCACTTTCCTTTTGCTTTTGAGATCACCTAGGTTACAGGTTAATGCAACATTTGCTACATTGGGTTAACCTGAGTAAGTTGATGAGACACAGGAAATTCTAAAATGACCAAAGGTATTTTAAGAGCAAGCTGAAGAATAGCAGAGAGCACTAGTCTGGTAAATCCTAGAGCACAGGGGCGTCCTTGAAAAGGTCATCCTCAAGGGGAATGTGGTTGCTAGCAGTTTCAGCAGAGAAATCACACATGGAATGGGCCTTATAAAAAAACACTGTTCTTTCATCAGTTTGAGGTCAGGTTGTGGCTAAAGTACATTGAAAAGGAAGGGAGAGGTTTTTTTCCCAAGAGGAACCACTGGAACAAATGCCTTGCCTACACAGGGAGGAGGAGGAACATACATCTGTCTCATGCAAAGGAGCAAGAATGGCATTTTTTTTCCTCTAAACAACATTAATTATTGTACATGGTCATATTGGCAGTGCAGCGAAACAAACCTCCTTATGTGACTTAAGCTTTTCTCTTCTGGCAACTGTAGTCGCAAGAACACCAGTCAAAGACTTTCTCCAGCTGTTACATTCACACAAAGAAGCAGTATAAATGAAAGTGTTATTGCTGCCAATCATCAGACCCTCAGAAGGAGCTTCTGTCCTCTCTGAGTACTATGGGGGACAAACATTGGTCACTATTGAGAATTGTATTTTTAATGTTTACTAGGGTAAATGCCACAATTTGGAATAGATAAAGACAAGTAGCATAATAACTGGACTAGCTACATCAAAAATGTCCTGGTTACAAACACGCACCACTTCAGTATTTCACATTGTGCTACCACCTCCAGTGGGGAAGACTGATACACCTCTTTCACCTAAGCTGACTCCAAATTATTTTTCACACTTCCTAAGAAAATCTGGCTGAGTTCCCGCTCCTGTGGACCTCCCTTGACCAGTCTTTGCCCACTAGTAAAATCAGTCAGCAAAAGTCATCTCACATCCATATTCAGTGCCAAGTAAGAATAAAAGGCAACCTGATGAAGGAGCCCAATCTAGCAACTGTTTGCACTACCTGTGTCTGTCTTACAGCCATTAGCTTTGTGCCTTGGTCTTCTCTAGGGAGTCCTGTGATCTCTGAGCAGATTGATCACTTCAGGTTCCCAGACTGGGCTGGGAGCAGACACAATTGTGTAGACATGTCTAAGTTTCTCTAAGGAACACATCAAGAAACTCAGTGCTGTTTAACTACACCATCATACTGATTTCTGAAACTTGCTCACATATGCCTCAGTGTGGCCAAACAGCAAACATGCCAGAATGGCGTTGCATGCCTCATTGATCAGCTTCTCTTCCATCGCAAGAGTAATGACTGAACTTCCTACATCACTCAGGGATGCTGCATCAACACACAGCATTATTTCATTGCTGAAAGGGTCAGATATTGAAAAATCCACAAAACAGTGCAGAGGCCACAGAGGATCACGTCTGAATGAAGATTTTTCTTGAATATGAGTCATTCAAATAGGAGGAAAGGGGACGCTGTATTGCCTCTCAGGTGAAGTAGCATAAGCTTCAAATCACTGCAATTGCATATCTAAACATGATTAGTTCCCAATTGCTCTTTTCCTTCAGTTCACCCGGGAGCATTAAAGGGTGGAATTCAGATACAATAGCATCATTGCCCACCATTTGGAAATGATTGAAGGAAATCCTACCTGAAAAATCTTTGGGTTTATTGTATTTATCTTCTGTCCCACATCAGAGGCAGTTGAGTATCTACTCTTCCCTTCGACATGGGACTTTACAAGAAGTTAAAAAATGTATGTGGCTCCTGGATGTATTCAAGTGTGATCTAAGGACTGAGCAGCGCAATTATTTGAAGTTACTTCTTACTAAATCACTTTACTTTAACAATGTATTTCTAGAAAAAGCAGACTGTAGTGCTTTTTTAACAGCTTTGCAAAATCAACACAGAGGTTTTGATTGTGTATATTTACTGCCGCTCATCTGAGTTAAACCGTGGAATATGCCCAAAGGATAATAACCTTCAAAACTAAGCACGTAAATCTTCAGTGGCCTAGTCACTGTTTGTCTTACCTCCAGCTGGAGCTGGTGCTGCTTCAAGATAGTCAGTCCATGGACTGGTCTTAAATGTCAAACATAGTTGTGATTTTAAATGACCTAAGTCTGCAACCTGGGTTACTGTCAGTCCAGCTAAACTTAACCCTTCCTCCCTCCCTGTAAAAATGCCTGAAAGAAGATTTCTGCAACAATTGGCTGAATCCTCTATAGTACAAGCCATCGCTATGATTCATGTTTCTGTGGATGAAGAGAGGGTACAATGCAGCCTCTGTGCCTTCAGGAGCACTTGCTGCTTTACCTGCTGTCCATGTGCTGCTCCAACCAGAAATACAGACAGCGTTTTTCCTGGCTGTCACAGGTGTGTCCTAAATAGAATATGCCCTGGTTCCACTGAAATGACAAGTAAATACACAGCTTTGGTGGACTTAGGCATTCCTGCTGAACAGGAGAGCCCTTGTGAGGTAAAGAAAGAAATACAAAGAAAGAATTTGAATTTGCTAAAGTAAAAAGATGGAAAGACTTGTAAAAAGTATTTTCATTCTTTATCAAAATTTAATCTATCTTTTAATCCTTTGGCCACCAGTATGAAGCACTGCGCAGTCTTCTGAATGCAAAATGTAGAATTCCTTCCCTTCATGTAGTTCTGCAGAATTGTAATGTTTTGTCCAACCATATTCACATATCACAAGCTGTCAAAGTAGTGATGGGAGATACTGACTCTCCATCCCCTGCTGGGAACAAAAAAGTGTTGCATCCAAATGTCTGTGCTATAAATAGTTAAAGATGGTGATATTTCTTCAGGATAGCTCTTGCTGGCTGTCGGTGAGCTACCTTAGAAAAACACCTCAGAAATTGAATGTTTCCTTCTCCAGTGCTGGCAGGGAAGAGGCCAGGGTCCACAAAAGGAGAATTGTCACCAGGTGGCACATCTTGTGGTGTGCAGAAAAATGCCTTTTGTGCTGTCTCTGGAGAGACTGAATTTATCACCTGATACAGCTGAGCAGCTTTTCTAGAGGAAGTTGCCTATGTTGGTGTCAGAAATTTGTAGCTATTGTTTGCTCAGGTGCTCCACAAAGCTAAAGGGTTAATCAGCAAGCTGACATGAGGTTTAATTTCTTTTAAAGGAACCTTATTTTTAAAAGTCATGCCTTCTTATGGAGTGTATTATTTTCAATAAAATTCTAGAAGTAACACTAAACTATAATGAGTACAAGTCTCCAAGCCCAGAACAATCACTGACAACTTGAGTTAATTTTTGTTGTCCTTCTCCTCCTCCCATTTCAATGCTATATAAATCCAGAGCTGGATCTAGTATAGGACAAAAATTACATAGGCATCAGACCTATGTTACATGGCTTTCTTGGCAGTGAAGTTGTTTCTGTCTTGAGAGTTGAGGGAAGGAAAAGAGTTTCTCCTGTTGTTGAGTTCATGTGCTTCCTACAGCCCATAAAACACAGTCAGAGACAGCAGTGCAGTGTGAATATTCCAGATATACAAATTAATTTTTGCACCTAAAAAGACCCTAGACGGTAAGAGTAAACTTGTGAGACACTGACTTAAACTGGGACTCAAGCATCCTTGTTCACATCTTAGCTTTGTCGCAATCTTTGTATTTCCTGTGCTGGGCAGGTCCCTGAGAATAGGTACATTTCTATTTGGAGGCGTAATTGCAGCTTGGGTTTACTTATGTGGGCTAACTTTAATTTAGCTCAGTCAGTTGTAACTGTTTGAGAATGGCAGGTTGAGCTTCAGTGCACTGCCATAAACCCTTTGGGTCTGTGAATAGACATCCAGTGGGTAACATCTGTAATTTAAATGTTGTGCGCCACAATACTTACTACGATGCGTAAAACCTAAGGAAGCGACTTTAAAGGTTTGACCTGGTGTAGGTTCCAATGTGAATGGTATTTTAGGACTACAGTGGATTTGGTCAGCTTGTTCTGCAGTTCCCAACTGTGTTAGGGAAAGATAAATATTACTCTTGCCCAGGCTTTTGTCTGTCTTGTCTACTTAAATGGTGACCTCTTTGGAGCAGGAAATGTCTTTTATTTTATGTTTATACAGAAAATAAGCCGTGGATCTTCCTTGTGATTTGGGACAGTTATTGAAGTTATAGAGCCATCTCTTGTCTCCATCTGATATTATGTTGTTTCGTGAGTCTCCTGCGTGAAGCTTTTGATGGAATGTGCCAAACAGAAACTATCATCAGGTTTCTCAGGTTGTGTGCTTTTTCTCATTCGTTTCTCTTCTGTGTAGTTCTGAAGCAGTGCTTTGGACTGTAGGGAAAAACAATAAAATATCAATTTATAATGGCAAATAATATTGCTCTGTTTATATTTGGTGTTCCAGGAAAAAAAAATAATTTGCACCTTGAAACCACACTCTGTGAGTAATAACCACTGTCTTCTCTACCTTTTGTAATGAAGCTGTTGTTTAATCATTAAGGGATATCTCTATATAATCAAACAGGACCAATTGCTAACTGTCAGCTTTCTATTTTGATTAGAAGAAAAAAAATTATCATCTGACTCAAAATGCATGCTGTTCTGAATAGTTATTTTCCAGTTAAGATATTCTTTGTGTATGTTACTGTTGTCAACTGTGATAGAAAAAAAAACTATGTGGAAAGTTTCCATTTTCACTACTTATGAGAGGAGGGATTTTCATTACTTGTGAGAAGAGGGATTCAAAAGTATTGGTGGTGTAAATCACGAGGGACAAGTGAAATGTGTTATTCAGTACTTTATAATATTGTAACTTTGCCATTGGAAACAGTTGCCTAGCTAGGAACAGAAGTCTGTGTGGGCCACAGGTTATGGTAGATGGGCAATGACAAAAGGTCTGACTTTATGGCTGATCATTTGTGTTGCAAATGATTTAGAGCAGACTCAGAGCTGGACAGGCTTGGGTCAAATTGAATGAGCTGGTGTCTACCCATGGCTGCACCTTTTGTTGGAAGGATGGGTGAGCACAAACATTTAACAAAGTGTTTCAGATGAAACTACTGTCCAAAGCAGTGACAAATTTGCCAGGTACTGCATATTTCAGCTTCAGGAAAAAATGCAAGCCGAGGCATAGACTTAGGATGTGTGCAAGGACACGGGTATCTAAAGGCAGCACAGCTGTTGGTGTCAGTGTCAGCTATGCTTGCCATGGTGGTTGCTCTGTGCGTGTAATATGCTGGATACTCATTTTGCACAGAGATAGTTTTTGGTACTTACAGGGATTTGCAAGGGATCTGCGAACCAGTGCTTGGCCTGCAGAGTAGTCCAGGATAATGTAGTTCAGTTGCAGGAAAGACAAAACAACGTGGGTTGGTTTTGTTTGTTTGGTTGGTTTTTTTCTTTTTTTATCTTTTCATTTCTGAGGATTTTAAAAGAGCAAGATGAAGTTCAGGAACAGTCATCTGTAGAGATGTATGTTTGTTTTTTTTTTTCTGCTTTGTGCTGTTACTTTCAGCTATTATTAGCTCTGTAACGTGATGTACACTGACAAATTCAGTAACACCATCCTTGTGTTAGTCCTTCCACATAAAACTTAATGAAATTCTAGAATGAGTGAACTTACTCCACGTCCAGGTCTCTTGATTCCGTCCACTACTGTTTGTTTGCTGTTTAAGGGACTCTAGAACTGAGAACATTACACTGTAATATGTTGCTGCTACCAGAAAGGGGCACAAAGGTTGCTTACCAGGCATATGTGCTGTGACTTCCTTCAGATGATTAAGTCTGACCTTGCTGAGTTCTCTTTACTTTTCCAATGAGTTCTTATGGTGTTCTTCTTACTCTTAACAGCTTATTAAGTTTGTTATGCTATTTCAAAACAGGCAGAATGAAAATGTTTTAGGATCATCCATAGTTTGGAATATTCTCAGAACATCTAAATTAAATGTCTTGTTACATAAGGCTGCAGAATTGTTACAAAAGGTTGACTCTGGGCTAAGTCCTTGACTCTCCTCCAGATATTGAAACAAATGATTTGCAAAACTTGTTTTATTGTGTTGTCTTCTGTGTAAAGCAAAGTAGCAAATTCTTTTTGTTTGCTTTTTTTCGTGCTTGGATTTACAAGTCTGAAGCCAGCAGTACATTTTTTCCTCTCTTTCCTTTTCTCCTTTGTTTATTGCTGAAATTCAACCTGGAATACCAAATCAAAAAAATCTTAGAGTAGAAGGAAATATTTCACATCCAGGTTTGATAAAATGTGAAGAATTTCAGGGAAATTTTAAAGAAAATATTATCCCAGAATAATTATTACTTAGCTTATTTATTGATTAAATATATCTGTACCATATTTATCTAAAACAAAGTACTTCCGTAAAGCTCCTATTAAAACTGACAGGCAGTGTTAGCTTAGACTAATCTTGCTCTCAAAGCAGAAACAGAGCTTGTAGGAAGCTCATGACACAATCATGGTGTCCCCCACTGATTATGGTCCAAATTAACCTGCTTTACTCTCCACTGAGAAGACTGAGCATCCATGCTGTCAGGTCCTGTGTTGTGTAACCTTCTCCTGAAAGATGGTAATTAACAGGTACATGGAGTAACTTCATACATTGCTCCAAGTCATGCCACTGGTCCCCTACTTGGCCTTATATTTTGCTGACAGTTACTTGCTGGGGAAAATGGTGTTGCCTACATGTAAGCCATGAAATAGATTGACTGTTACATTATAGAACCTTTTCTAAAAAAATTTTTTTTAAAGTGGGCTTTTTTGTTAGTTTGTTTATTTTTAAATAAAGCTCCTGGTAATGTGCAACCCTTCATATTATCTTCTTGCACAACTATGCCAGTGAGTGTACCGAACAAACAAAACCAGACTCACCCAAAAAGTGGAACAAAAGCAAAAACAGTCTTGTAGAGGAAAGTAGAGCTTTAATTTGTACATTATCAATGGGAGTTTATTGCAGCTTATTGTAACAAGTTCACATAGGAAGAATCAACACTTGCAATGCAAGCAAATGCCACTCCCCTGTAGAAAATGGGTTGTTACTTTACCTGTGCAAATATGACCATGAAGGACAAAGAAGTAGGATTGAGTGTTTGTCACTAACCTCTGCCCTATTATGTACGTACCTTGCTATTTACTCTCCACTTGAGAAATTCTACAATTTATCAAAGGTATGACCAAAGTAACCTGTTGCCAAGCCCCAGATGAGTTTGTTTGACTGTCCTCATGTGTACTACAAGACCACAGCAGATGCAAGGTAACAGGCCTATGGAGAACTAAGCTAAATTATGCCACGTCAGCTGTGCACGAAGAGTAAGCATCAATTGCTTTTTTTTCTTAACTATTTAGGAAGATAACTGCTGCACTTCTGAATTGTGTATACATAACTATATAACATATCAGTATTAATTTATCTTTGAAGGATGAATTTATAGTGCACACATAGAAGGATGGCATCACGGTCACCTACTGATTCTGCAATAATTTTTTAAGACCGATTATGCAAATTTTATGTTATTTTTTAATACAGAAAATAAGTTTTTAATACCTAAACGGCACTGGTCAGCTACCTTCTGGAAAGAGGATACCACAAAAATCCAAACGTCCTTCTGGTCTTAACCCACCCTGAGCCTTTCACAGAAAGCAATCCTAGGACAGTCTTCGAAAGGTGCTCATGTCCCATGCAAAGACAATATTGCTTCTCTGCATAGTTGTTCTGCTAAGGCATCTAATTAAGCAGCTCACCAAAAATGCTCTTTTGCTTTTAGTATGGAGCTCAGCCAAAGTCTGAATCCTTTTTAGTCATTAACTCTGTCACCTTTTGATATATGTCTGAAGTATTTACAGTTTTTGCATGACCAAATGTTTTCAGGCTTAACAAAACCCACACTCTTCTCTAGTGTCTATGGATTGTCCAGGTCTAACATTTCAAAGGTTTGCAAGATCTTCTCCTTATGTCTGTGAGGATATAAATAGCATTCAGTTTAATTAACATCAGCAAAGGCATGTTGAAAATAGATCTGCTCTGTTACTGGCTTTCTACATTTCTTAATTTCAAGATGTTAAGCTTTCCAAAATATTTTTTTTTTAAGGAGGAGAAATGTCTTCCTGTTTCTCAATAGAGAGGAATTGTTTCAAATCAAATGCTCGTTTTATTGGTGAGAAAGCAGTGAGGAAGTGAAGTTATTGCTATGATGGACTAAAGATATAAGGCAGGTTAGGCCATATATAGTAGCTGGTATGATACAAATACCACACTTCCCTGAAAACCCATGTTCACTTCTTTTTGTAGCACCATTTAGTAGAGAAAAGGGGAAAAAAAAATCCTAATTCTTGAGCCAAATGTGAAGAGCTTGCACTCCAACAAGTGACAGCGTAGCTCAGGACAGAGGGCTGGGCAATCTTGAGTCTGGCTGCAGTAAATGCCAGGCCAAATCTCATCATAATTAAAACCATTTTGGAAGCTGTTTCTAATTATGGCAGCTGCAATCTCACCGTGTTCCTCCCCGTACCCACAGCCCCTGCTGGTCGCAGAGGAGAAGAGGTGCCCCTGCAGCAGCTCCGCGCACACCCTCAAACCCTGCAGCCGCGGCCGCCTCCGCGCAGCGCGGGAGGGAGGGAGGGACGGAACCTTCTCCGGCGGGGCAAGAACGGAACCTGCAGTTGTTACCGGGCCTTGCAGCCGAAAGGTTACTCAGGAGGCAAGTGCTCTGGTTTCCCAAAAGCAGGCTTAAGAGGCTGTAGGGTATGTTTTCAAAGCAGGATTTCAGCCATGTGACTCATTAATGTCAGTGGGAATCATGTCGTTAAAACTTTTGTGCAGTGCTTTGAAAACGTATCCCTATATGTCAGTTTTCTTTTCTAGGCAAAATTATCAAAAGCAGACCTTGTGGGCCGTTTTTTTAAACAAAGCTTTTCAGTATTATATGCTAATAAATCAACGGTTTAGCAGGCTTGATCTGCTCTCATTCCATCCTACTCCATCTCCACTTTCCATTTTATCATGGACTTTGATTTTATGCAGAGTTATAGTAGCATATAGTTTTTGCAGACACTGCCTGGAGGAAGGTAACTGCAGCATTTCAGGCATTGGATTGCAAATTGTGTGGAAAGCAATAATGGTGCTACAGAGGGCTAATAATATTTGTTGCATAATTTCAAATATGAAGCAGAATCAGTAGGGGAAATAAAACATATTTGGATTTTTTAAATTACTGTTTTCATTAGCAAATTGCAACAAACCAACCCTTACTTATTAAAAAAAATAGTTTGTAGGATGCAGGATTACCTTTTCAGAATAACTCTGGGATCTACTAATAACAAAATATCAGATGACAAGACTGTGTGCTTAGTAAAAAAGCAAACAAATATAATGAGATCTCTGGTTTCTCGGAAAGAATTATACTTCCTTTTACTCCATTGAATACAGATAGAATTACCCTGAAGTGCTTGTAAGCTCTGAACTACAACAGAGAGATGATGTGTGTATTTCTATTATTGTGTTTTGTATTTAGTCACTCGTAGGTTTTACTGGAGCAGCAGAAAGTGGCATCATTTCTATACACTCCGAAACTTTTCACCTTTAAATCACCAGTTCTTGTCTGTCCTGGGAACCATATCTTCATTTGAATAGATCCCTGGAATAAAATGATTGCTGTCTATACGGATAGTGCATCATGTGCTTGTGCAGTTCTGTTTCTCAGCCGGCAGCTGTTCCATTCAGTAATTGCTCTTTTACAAGTCTCAGCAAAGACACAAGACTAGAATTGCACTCTCTTTTTCTCTTGAAAGTCGCTGCTGTGGAATAGTTTGGGGTTAGTATTGTTAAGAAAGCTTGTATACTGCTGCTTTGTGGCTGTACCTGGTGACTGGTAGTCCATCAGCAGGAATGTCTCGTAAGTAATGTGAGTTGAAAATAGCAGAGTTCTGTCTTCATGATTGAAAAATAAGAGAGTAAGAAACTGCCAGAATTCTCCAGCTACCCAGACAAAGGTAGATGGAAGTACTCCTAGAGAGCATAAAGAATGTGCACCTGTCTGCTTACCTGCTTACTTTTATCTTCATTCTTCGTTTCCACAAAGAAATCAGTTTTGTCCAACCTCCTATGATCCTTAGCTTTTTGATAATGTTGGATGTTAGCTTATGTTATGTCTTAGCTTAAAAGGGTAGGATTATTTTATTCAATGACAATTCTGTGTAATGATGGTCTCCTATGTTCCGAGAGCCTAAAATGTGCTCTTTTTTTATGACTTCACAGAATGTGGCATAGTGCCATTGAAAAGTGGATATCTGCATTATAACACCAAATGCAAGGTTGCCACAAGGGTTACTTTGAGAGAGACAAGTTCCAGCGTATTTTCCAGTAGTCACATTTCCTCCTTTTTTACTAATGAAACTTTTTTTTTTTTTCCCCCTGGCATGCAAAGACTTTTCAATATGCTTGTCTTGAAGTGTTTAGGAAAGTTTAACTTCTGGACTCTCTTGCACTGTCAGTCATATTGGTTTGGGGAAAGACAGAACTCTGTTCTGTACCTGATAGTCAGTAGTCATCCAAAGTATAATGCTTAGGAAAAAACCTAAGGTGCAAAAGTTACTTTGATTTGTTGTTTTGTCTGATGGTCAGCAGCAGTTACTTCAATGCAAACAGTAAAAATGAGAGAGAAAGTGAGAGCAGATACCTTTAGTTTCAGCATGAACAGCAGTGTGAAAACTTGAAGCTCAGCTATAGTTCAACAAAGTAGGGTTTGTATGCCTTTCTCTCATCGCTCTTATTACTGGTAGGGAAATAATTTCTCAGTTTCCATGGTACTTCTCTAAAGCTCAAAGCACTCTAGAAACATGGTTGTGCTCTATAAACTCTTTATGCAGGTGGAAAAACTGGCATATGAAGAGGTCTGTCTTCTGTCATGCTGCCCTGAAGTCCTACCTGTCCCTGGTGCCCTTGTTAGAGTTGTGGTTCTTGCCCTCCCTCAACTAGCAAGCCATCCATTTTGTTCTCTGCAGAACACTGAAAGCTCCTACAGAGAGATTTTAGAAGTATTTAGATTTCGATACCATGGTGATAAGTGTAGCACAAAACTTCAGTGAGAGAAAGAGTGCTAGTTAGGATTTGAGGGGGGTGTTATAAGGTACCAGCAAAAGAAATTGCAAGAGATTACTCTACACAAGGGCAGTAAAGTCACTTTTCTAGACTAAGTTGATGTATTGCGAATCTCATTACAACCTTTTCTGTTATAATTAAGTAATCTTAGCAAAACACTTTCCACATTGAGAATGGGAGAATTCTATTTCTATGATGATAATGCTGGATAGTTTTATATATTGTTTTGGTGGGAACATAAAGAGGAAGCTCTAGAAATGATAACAAGATGTGTATTTTGTTGCTGATGAAATTTTTAAACATGAACACTGTTACCCAGAACATTTTCATTCTTTCATCAGGTGGGTATGCTGCCTTATTGCCTGCTTATCCAAAGATGTGAATGTAGCTTTAGTCTCCAGCACCTGAGGTAAAGCAAAACCTGTGAATCTGTAGTGAAATATTAGACAAGCCATGTTCTATCTAATTAAGGCTAGTTCATAAAATCCACAGTTTCCTTAGTCTTTCCAGGGCTTAATGGGCTGCTGTTTCCCACATACTCTTCCTCTTGACATAACAACAAGTATGACACTTCTTATGTATTTATTATTTAGGTAACTTCAGATTATATTTGGAGTTTGCCCTCCACTTTTCTATCTGTTGGAGGTAGCAAAACATCTTGTGTGCTTATCCTCTGAATTTAAAGACTTTGTTCCTACTAAGATCTGAAAGCATGCTGACAAACTCATTCCCTGATGATTATACTGTTTTCCCTTGAATCTGGGTATGTAATAACCAAATTACTCCAAATAATGCGTGACTGGAGTGATACAGAAATTGAATAAAGGGGTTGAGGACCACTACAGCTTGGTAACCCAACTACTTACTCTATCATACCTGCCCAGGTCCTTAACCTGCCCCAGGGTGCTTTTTTCAGAGTGCAGTTGGAGAGTGAACACTGGGCCTGTGATCACTGTTGACAGAAGGAGATCTGTGCCCTGGATCCATTATATGGATTGCTTTGGAGGTTTCAGGATTATCTTAAAAGAACTGAGTTCTCATGTAGCTGCATGAGCAGTTTGAACTGGAGATGCCAGCTAGACCACGAGTTTGATCAAAAGCATGAACCAGAGCAGCAGGTGGAAAGACTGACACAAAACTGTTCATTGATAATCCATTAATTCTGTATTCTAACCTATTACGGAAAGAATTGTAATAGGTGCTGAATTAAGTCAACTTGTTTATAGAGAAAATAACCAAAAGGGAAAAATAGCTCAAGATCAGTCACTCCTTTGGCAAATTCGGTTTAACCTCAATTAATGGAAAACGTGGAAAAGCATGATGTGCTCCCACACCTTGAAGCTTTGCACCCCACAGACCCATGGGTCTGCCAAGGTCTGGCACTTTGCCTGGACTAATAAACTCTCTGACAAGCATGAGCACTGGGGATCTGTGTGCTGAGATACCCTTGTGGCTCATGTCTGGCAGAGCTTAATGAGTCAGGTTCAGCATCGTGTGAGAGCAGCTGCACTACTGCTGGATCTGGTCCCAGAGCTGGCTCAAAGTTTCTCAACAGCATAATGACTCAGACTTGCAGTGGTGGGTGAGAAATTTTGGAGCAGGTAAAGGAGCATGGGGGAGGGAAGGGGTATTGGAAGAGTTATTAGGGGTTTCGTAGTGCTGTTCGTGGAGAAGCTACAAAATCTTGCATTATGATTTGCTGAGGGAATGGACTGAGTGAAGTTAGCCTTGTTTTGAGCTGAAGAGTCCATTAAAGACCGGACATATTTGGGGATTACAAGAAGCTTTCTCTTTCCACCTCTACTTCTGAAACCCCCCTGTAGTTTTGTTTCGTGAGTGTGAAGCCTCCTTGTCCTGGGTCTATGTTCTGAAAGGATCGTGCACCCTCTTCTCCCCTCTCATGCAGTCACCTGCTCTGACCCCACCCTACAAAGGCAACCTCTTCTCCTCTGATGTGGGAGGAAGTCCAGGAAAGACCTTAAGGGGAACCCTTGTAGCAAAATTGGTTTCACTGCTTGCTCAAAAATGTTGCAAAGTAATTAGCATCGTTGCAAAAATTTGTTGAGCAAGCCCCAGAGTCCTTGTTGCTGCAGAGACCATGGTAAATGACACTGAGCCCTTTGGAAAAGGTGAGGACAAGGTCAGTGGGCCATGGAAATCCCACTCTGGCTCTATTCAGAATGGAGTTTAAGATGAAATGTCACTTCACCTGTAGATATTACATTAGTTTGTATTTTAAAATGTTTTTTACTTTTGGTGCTGTCTCCTTTGTTTCTTCTCACTTTCTTCCATTTCCTGTTCTTGTGCCATTTACTCCTTTGTTCCATCTGCTGTCTTTCTGCACCTTGCTGTCCTGGCTGATCATTGCCAGAGATAAAGGCCCACATGAAGCTTGATACAAGCACAAAGGAGCATTGATTTTGTTATTAGTCACTAAGGCATGAATATATTCCAGTCCTCATGAAGAAAGTTTTCACGCATCTGACTCAGTGGGGGACAACGCTGCAAGTAATTGAAATAATTAAGGTTTTGGTCCAGTTGCTGTGTGAATTGAGCCGCATAATTTCACTTATTTTATTTTCTATTCCAGTTTTTCTGTGTGTGTGTGAGTGTGCGTGTTAATTTTACCAATCTGGTTTTGTTTCCGGTGCCTCTGAGTACCGTTTTCACTAATGGTGTTATTACATTTAAGTTCTTTCCCCATATTTCATGAAAACTACCAGCCAAAAGATCAAAAGCTTTTCTGTGCGAAACAGATTGTTTAAACAGCTGAAATACTTCTTACATGTGTCTGCATCTACTGTAGATTTCTATGAAGTACTAAGTATCACACATTTAGGCATCTGCCATCTTCGAAGTGATTTCTGAGTAATGGATGTGAACAAGTCAGCTCTTCAGATGGCAGCTTTCCATAACTGTATTCAATTTTGGGAGTGCTGTTATTTGATACTGCTTCTTTTTCTGGTAAATTTTATTTCCAAATTTCATTTTCATTATGTTTCTTTTTATACCATTTCCATTATTTATCCCAAGGGAGAAACCAAGACAAGTACTTTTGAAATAAGAATAACACAGCAACTACATTTGTGTTCTTTTAAAGCTGGATTTTATATCCTCTCTCACAAATCATGGAAATTCATAACAATAGGCTCGTCTGAGTTCAAGATGAATGGAAAAACATTCCATCGACTTCAGAAAGTTTTGAATCAGGACTTGTGCTGTGTTCTTTGGAGTACCAATGAAGCATTTGTGCTTTACAATATTTCTGTAAATTTTCTTTTCTTGCGTTTGTCCTTCTATTTTCTTCCAGAATTTTTGGCTCCATAAGGTTCTGCAGGTGAATTGTATATGAAGAAAATCCACTTCAACAATTTTACGTTTACTACCTTTTGTTTTTTCACTGATTGCCTACCTAGATATGTATAATGTAAACTAGTGTCTATATATATTTTTTTTTTCCTTAATGTCTGGTATTTTCTAATCCTAGGTTGTAGTTAATTTTCTCTTTGAAACTGACAACTGAAACATTTTCAAAGTCTCTTTCTATGAGATCTTCCCATGTCCTTTTTTGCTTCCAGTTCCAAATTCCATCTAACTTGGCAATACCTTTATTGAGATAACATTCTGATTTATTTGCAGAAGAGTGTGAACTCCCGATACAAATAATGGCATCCTTCCTATGGCAGTATTTCTCTCACCCTATTTTTACACCCTCTTATCTTTTGTTTCCTTTTTCGACCTTATCTGGGCAATAAAGTTAGTTGACTGTCCAGGGGAATGTCTGTGTCCCTCTATTTAAATAAAACAGTCAATTTAGAACCCATAATCTTTAGGGAATTATTTTTAAATCTGTCTACCCACAGATAGTGGGCCGTCTTCCAAAATTCCTTGGTTGTTCTTTTATTTACTGCTTAAGAGGCTGTATGATAGGTTTAAAGTTCCTCACAAGATCTGGTCAATAAACCTCCTGAGCTGGTGGGGAGAAACTTACTCCAGAGAGAGGAAGAATGTTTTGTTCTCTGTAGGTTAAGAAGTTTTCTAATGGTGTTATGTATGAGGGTTTGGGGAAAGACTTCAGCTCTAATTCAGTGTACTCTTCTCTCTGATGCTAAAATAAACATTGTTTTAATTCATTTTTTAAAAGTTTGCTTGCAGTGGGGGAAAGGAAGAAGAAAAGACACCTGGATGTACAGGTCTTCATATGGGTATGGATCTCCAATTAAAACAAAACAAACCAAAAGTTTAATTTCTCTTTTCCAAGAGTATTTGGGAAACAAATTCCATCCAGCTGAAATCACATTCCTGGAGGGAATTTCTATTCCCAATGCTTAATACAGGAGTACACACCAATTCCTTCTCATAAGGCAGGGATTTTGTTGTCAACACTTTTTTTTTAAAAGAACAATCTTCTTTGTCATGTATGTATTTGCTAACTCAGGTCTTCTAAGCATTAATAACCCTCCTCAGTGCTAATGGCAAGACTTTTCCTGATACCATTGGCATTTGGCAATGCCCTTCAAGTTGTTCAGTGTTGTTGTACATTTCTTGAAGGCAGAGGAGGAGTGAATTGCCCAACTTTTCCAACGGTGTAGGATCAAACTGGGCTGATGAAGAATAGTGCTTGCTTAGTTTAGCAGCCAAATTCTCCTCTGAGTGAAATCAGTTCAAATTTTCCTGAAAGCAGGTGAGTTATTTCAGATTTACACTGACATAGCATAGTCTGAACTTAGCTGATGTGTTGTAATTAGTTACTGAAATTCTAAAAATAGTAACAGATGCTTTGCCACTTCTGTAACCAATTGATTTTGAGACACAGGCTTCTTTAAGAACGAAATAATTTGAAACTTCTTAGGAGCTAATTTATTTGTTCTGGCAGAAAAAAAATCAGTGGCATTTTATCTTGGATCTGCTATTTGTGACTGGTGGGTCAGATTCATTTAAAGACTAGGATTGCCCTATTCTTATAACTTGGCCATAGGTTTTGGAGGACATCTGCAAACCATTGAATGAATCAGAAAAGCACAAAAATTCACAACAGTTCTACTCTCGTGAGTTGTGTTTGATATTTCCTGTTTTTAAGGTTTCCTTGGTATCTAACACTTAGCCTTCTAAACATCAGCTGTTCCCAGTGACTCAGATCTGCAGACCTTTGATCAATTTATCTTGTCATGATTAACCAATCTCTATACTGGGAGAAGGATGTCACCATGTTTTTTTGAGTAAAAATATTATGCAAACATCTTCTCTAATTCTGTGCAGACCCCAGTCTTTGGTGTGTCCTGTTTTCTAACTGTGGGTCCCTTTCTCCCTGTTAACCCAAATCCTATCAATGACATGAGGGTTTTTTGGAACCTAAGGTATTCTCAGTAATGGATTGGAGCTCGAGCAGTGACTAAACTAGACTACTTTTTCTCTTTTCTTTTTTTTTTTTTTTAATGCCCATTTTCTTTCAATTAATTCTATTTAAATATTTTGATTTATTCTTTGGAAAGAACAACAAAGGGAAAAGAATAAAACCTGAACAGTTTTGTTTGCCATGGTGAATTCAACCTGTTACTGTTTACAAAGCATGACAACTTACTTCTTGTTCCTTAGTGTCTCAGGGGAGGGATTTCAACTCCTGAGACCTGCAAATGCTGTTAATGAACATGGAGACCCCTGTAAAAGTCCAGTACTAATTCTGTTCAGAAGATTTTAAAATTTCAGGGTTCTGTGGATCATAAACAAGGAACATGTCTATGAAGCATCATATGCATGAGAAAGGTAGATTGCTACATATGGATATATTAAAAATAATTCCATATGTATATATGCCCATTTAGTCTATCTGTTAATCTGTTTTCTGTTACACCAGGTAAATTCCAATTCCAGCCTGAAATGTGAAACAGAAGAAGTAGCAGCATGTGTGTTAAACCTGATCCTCCTTGACACCTACACACATGTTCATTTCAGTTGTTGAAATCCTTGATTCAGTTGGAGTCACTCCATTCTCTGGTCCCCTAGTACCAATACAGGCCAGTGCCTGCTTTGCTGGCTGTGTGCATCTGTCCAATGTCTCTTTTCAGGTGTGCCCAAGGACTCTTTTATTTTATTCTTTTTATTGGGCATGCTTGGTATGTAATAAGTCAATAATCAGATTATATATATTAAAAAACTTCTATTCTTTCTTCAAAACAACAATGCACTAGTGCTCACATCACTCTGAATACCAAATTTAAAAATAGTTTCTCTACAGTCATATAATGAAAATTTTCACAGTCATTATACATTTTAAAATCATTGTTTTAAAAATACTACTCCCCAGAATGTGGCATTAGTTCAAAAAAGTTTCATGAAGCTAAGAAAACACTGGATTATTCTGGAAGCCCAGCCTATAGAAGATGCTATTGAATGACTGTGCTGTGTTAGCAGCACCGAACCTTTCAATTGCACTGGTCATATCAGGGACACTTACCTGATCCAAAATGCATGCCACCATTGTGGACTAAGCCTTTATTCCATTGGGTGTTCAGTTCCAAGGCTCCCAGCGTGCAAGAGGAACCTAGGTTCCTGCCTTGTCTCTATCACAGGTTAGAGGTAGGTAGTGAAGAGGTCACATGAGCAGCAATCTTCCTGCTTCCCAGTCATTACAACCTTCCCGCTTCCCAGTCATTACAACCTTCCCACATGGGTATGAAATCCTCTTTGCTTGGAAGCCTATGATCTCATCTGTTCACAACAAAATGTTATTAATCCATCTATAGATATTTTCAGAAAAAGTAGCCAGAATCAGATCTTACTAAATCTTATTTTTCATTGTAAAGGATGAGGAAGTCTTAGCTCATATACGGTCCCTTCGGTCTAGCAAACATTTTCGCAGTAGTTGCTAGATTTTGCTCCACATCCTTCTTTTTTCTCTAGCCTTTTTTATTTACTTATTTTTTCATTTTATTAGAGTATTGTCTTAGGACTAAAACATGGATGGTATAAGCAGGAAGTGTTTTCCAAAAATAGTGATTTCCTACTGTTCTTAAGTATCATTGCATTTCTTACTGAACAAATGATCTCTCAGCCATCCATGGCTTTGTCTCCTATATTCTTCTCATAGTGGCACTTTCTGATTCAGCACTCCGTAGGCAAACAGGTGAGTAATTAGGAATCTTTAGAATATTCATAATAAAGAAGCTGATAGATTTCCTTTATTCCTCAGTTTTCCCCTCTTTCTGCTTTCCTTTATCTTCCTGTAGAGAAAAGATTTGGGCAAGGCTGGTTCTTTGGAGAATTCCTGGTTCTTTATCTCGGCTTGGGGTATCTGGTGCTGTCTTCAAATGACTTTTTTTCATGGGAAAGTGTTTCCCCAGGTTTAACAGGAGCTTTTTCAGAGCTTCTGTCAGGTCTTACGAAGCCCTTACCACTTAGAGGGGTCCCCTTACTACATCTAAGTTTATTATTCTCGCGTGTTTTGTTGCAGGTTGCATGCAGCCAAAGAGGTAATGCATTACATAAATCAAAACATTTTTGATAATAGCTGGACATGTTGAAAGGAAATAAAAAAAAAAAATTTCTAGTTTACTATTCCATTATTGGGATAACACACCTCTGGTTTTTTATTGTTCTTTATCCATTAAATCGACACTGCTTTTGGACACTTCTTCAGTGTCAGGCTCTTCATTTTCCTGTGATCAATTGAAATGATCAATTGTATCGACATATGCCAAGGCAAATCCCCTGTTCCTTTCAAAAGGGCGACAGTAGAGATGTTGAAAAGCAGCTGAAGAAACCTTATGTTCAAAGTATTAAATCAGGAAACTGGGAAGACCCACACATGTTCTGAATGCTGAGCAGTCTGGCTAGAGTGCCCAACAGCCTTTCGGACTGTCATTTCTGGTCCCTGCCCAACAGCAGCACATGTTGCACATCACTCTGTTCATGCTAATCTACTCACAGGCTGATAATCCCAGCCACATGGGCACCCGCAGTTTTGGTGATGTGCACTGACTCTTTTATTGTGAATTCATCTGCAAACCCACCATCCCTCTAATTCTCATCTAATTAGCAGTAATCTGTCAATTCTTGTTTGGCACATGGGGTCCAGTTTCCAGCCCATGAGAACTGACTCAGCAGAGCTGCTGCCCAGCTCTGATGTTTCTGCTTTATTTTTTATGTTTTTGTTTTATTAATTTTTTTAAAAATTATTTTTAGTTGCTTTTTGCATCTTTATGTTCTGGGAAAAGATTTTCTCAGTCAACTACTTGAGTCTGAAGAGATGTGAGACAGGAATATTTCCCTGACTTCTCAGAGTAAAAGGTCTGTCAGTTTTTCCTTCAGTTTTATGCAGGAAGGACCACTATTCAGCTCTTTCAGTTATTGCAATATATATATACCTTTCCATGATAAAACCATTCCCCATGAAACACTGTCTGCTTACCTTGAGAGCAATGCAGAGGTGGTATTGAACTTAGTTGTGCTATTTTTTTTTAATATTTGTGCCATGATTAGAAATTTTAAAAGAAAGGATGGGGAATATCTTTGAAATCTGCTTACGACTGACTTGCTTTCTTCTATCAATGGTCTTCTGACACTGTCAATTCATTATCCTTTCATATTTATAATTGTGTTGTTATGTCTGAATCAGGTAGCTTCTAGTACAAATTCCCAATGAAACAATATTCCTGGTGGTTTACTTTCATGAGTGCTACACTAAATTGCATCCTTCATGGGAAAAAAAAAACCAGCACAACACAAATTTCTTTCGGTTAGTAGATATCAAACACACTATGTTGTTTCTATCTGTGGTTTCTTAAGGCCTTTGACACTAAAAATACGTTTCAGATTTGCCCTGGTACTAAGACTTGTCAATAGCCAGAGACCAAAATGCTGTAAGCCAGACTCTCATGAGAGCAGCACTTTCACAGAAACATAAGGCAGCCATGCGTATGAGTACTTCCTCCACATATCTTAGGCATCTATTTACTTTTTTCACACATTATGTTCTTGAAAAACAACAAGCTATCAGCTTCTAGTTTTTGACTATTTTCCTCAGTAATTTTTAAAGCATTGCAAAAGCTCGTGGGAAAGCAAGATCTCTAAGAACTGAATATCAAGGCTTTTGAATATCAATACAGGCCTTTTGTACTTCACTTTTCTGGGCCATATTAATTCACTTTAGATGTTGTTACATCATAATAGTTTTCAGGAATTTTTCTAAAATTAGCAAGAAATATTTGATGTGAAATTGCTTTGATTTGAATAAGAAAAGTGGCTGCAAATCAGCACACTTTGGACCATGTTCTGCAAGGTTCGTAAAAAAAGCTGTCAAATCTGGGTATAAGTATCATTTTGCATTGTCTGGAAGTCTGGAAGCATTTATGAGTAGATTCTATGGATGCATTTGACTTTGAATGTTTGAGATGAGAGTGGAGAAGTGAAAAAAATTGCAAGCCTCAAACTATATGTTATCTATTTCAAATCTAGGCTGCTCTCAGAAATAGTGGCCAAAGATTATTTGGTTTCTTTTCTCTGTGGAAATACTGTCATGGGTTTTTGTGATCTAATCAACAAATACAAGCAAAGAAGTGCTTTTTTTTTTCCAAGGTGGGTGGTAGGGACTACAATATTCCTAAGAGTCATTCAAATAAGTGTGTAGGATCTATCTATCATGTAGCCATAAGTCACACTACAGTGGAAGATGCAAGATAGTACTTTTTGCTTTCTTCTGTAATGTACCTTCCACTGAAGTTCAAAAACAGGGAAGAAGGGTGGGAGGGAGAGAGGAAAGAAAGGAGACGATTGGCCTGGCCTAGACACAAACGAGTTAGAGCAGATAAACTGAATCTGTTCCCTCATTTGTGGACTTTCAGCATGAGGCATCACTGTTGAGGATGGGTGAGAACAAGGAAGCCTTGGGGATAAGGCGTGATATTCCCCTCAGAGACTTCGGAGATACATATAAATGTTCAGATTTTTTTCCAGGATAATTTTTGGGCCCTTTGGGCTTGTGTCTTATTCACGCACAGAGATGAGCACAAGTGAAGCTGTTCTTCTGAGCAAAAAGCTCAGCATGTCTTTAAGGCCAAATACTTTTTGCACTGTGAAGAAGTGGGACACGGAAGCAACACATCCTGGGATTCAGGACAGAGGAGACTGTAGACAGTGCTTAAAAAAAAAGACTTACGTAAAATCTGCCTTCCCTCCTGCTTCTACTCCCTGGGTCTTCTCAAAGGAGCATATGACTTCTGTGAATGGACAGGTCACGCACTGAGTAATGTTTTGGCTCAGTATTTACAATAGAGGTAGTGGATGCCTGCAGGGGAGCACACCGGGCAATCTGTCCCATCTGTTAAGATCTGCTACGGACTCTGCTGGAGATAACTCAGTGTATTATCTTTCTATGAATCATCATTGCTCCTTTAACAGTGTGCAGAATTCAGTTCAGCATAGCTGACAATGCTTTGAGCACACCTTAGGTAAGAAAGCTATTTTCTACAGTTCCTGCTCTGTGTTGCTGTCTTATGAGTCTTATTTTTTAAATTCACTTTTACATTATTCTTCTCATCTGAGAGCTGCTGCTGTGTTAACCTTCTAGAAGAAACTCAGAGCAGCAGAGCACATTTGTAGCAGCTTAAGGAAAGGACCCGCAATGTAATGTTTTATTTCTCTTTTTTTATAGTTTTACTTGTTTCTGGGCAAATAGAGTCATTTTGAGAGACTTTTTCCCAAGTTTGAACATGCTGGGGGGAATTTGGCCTGAAGACGGAATGTAAAATAATGGTCAGAATGTGAATTATTACCTTGGAGCTTAATGAAATCTGAATGACCAGAGGAGTTTCTCCAAACACACTTTTTAAATATAAAAAGTGAGTTCTTGCTCTCTTTAATCAGATTATTGGCTAAGGTTCAGGAATCATTTGGCAAAATTATGTAGCTTATTCAAGCTAGGTTTACATAATAGTTCATAATAGAGGAAAACCTTGCATCGTGCTCAACTTTCAAAATCACAACCAACCTTCAAAGTTCCAAACTGAAATATAAAGAACCACAGAAATGGATATAGCAATGCCCAGAGAAATATCTTTATTCCCAAATAGCTCAGCTGTAACAAGCAGAGTTCGTTGTTTTAAGTAATAGGTTTAAACCTTCATAAGACCAGGATTTTGATAAATCATCCTGTTTTGCCATTGTATAATTTAGTTAGTTTTCTAATAAAGTTAGGGTTTAGATCGGTAAATATTAATACATATTGATTTACAATTAAAGATTACTTTTATGCTTCATCTATTATTTCTTTTTGCTAACCAGCAGAATGCTTTGTTTTCATGTATCAGTGAAAAGACGACTTGCCTTTTAAACTATGTGGAAATACCCCAAATGTTATTATGTTATGAAATAGTAAATGATATCTCTTATTCATTGGAATACTTGCTCTTATTCACTGCTGGGTAGAAATGCCTTTGGATAGAAAGAGAAAATCGAACAACAATGCAGAGGATCAGCTTTCTGGGGGAAAAAAAGTCTGATCTGCCAAAGAAAGAGAAAGAATATGGAATATGCTGGATGCATAGAAAAAATGTGATTCATTTAAAGTTTATTTCTTTGAAAGAAATTTTATCAGCGAATGGTTGAATTAATATTTCTGGTCATTCAGTCCTTCAGAACTTTAGAACTACCATGTCCAAGACCCTCAGGCTTTTTATTCATAGCTTGGAAACAAAAACCAAATTTCCCTACTATTCAAGTCCAAACAAATTTCTCAGTTTGAATGAACTGATTATTGACTTGGCAAAGCTGAATAAATGAAATGAGGAAGATGTTATCTCTGGAGCTGTAAAAGAGCCTATATTGGTCATGAGTTTATCCCTTAACATGTTGTGTTTCCATGGGGTAGGAAAAAGACTCCTCCAACTCAGTACTTCATATCTGGTACCTTTCAGCAAATATGCATTTCTTTATTGTGATTATTTAAAAATAATTTTAAAAATCTGAATTACAAATGGCTAAGTAGGTGACAAATTCAAGTTCAAATTAAGCAGCTACAATTTTAAAAGGAGAGCACTAAATAAAAAACCAGTCTTATAAGGCAGAAGCATGTTTACTATTTGTTCAAAAACTTTTGTTGACTTTGAAAATAAATAGGTATTAAGAAATTGTGCCAATGGGCACCTTTCTCACTAAAACTTCCAAAGGAGAATATACTCTGATTCAGGATACACCTGTCCACAAGAGTACATCCTGAATCTAGAAATGGGCAGGCAGAGTGGCCTGCAGTATTTCTGTATTAAAGGGAATTACCATCTTGTGCATTAGGTGTCACTGCTGCCCAGTCACTTGGGATGAAACCTCCTGCGTGACGAGCTAAGGCACCGCGCAGTGAGATAGCCTGAGAGATACTGTGGGTGAGCTGTGGATACATCCTGTCCCTTTCCTCCTCATCTCAAAGCTCTGTGCAGCTTTTCCTCAGGTGGGGTTTATATATGTTGGACCAGTCATTTTCTTCAGTAAACAGCCCAAGGCTAAGAGCATCTAAAGTGTGATGCTCAATAAAGCTTTTGGAGAGACAGAGAACCTCGTTTCCATGGCCTGTGAGGTCTGGGCAGAGCTGCACCGCTCACCTGCAGCTTTACACAGGAGGGAAAACATCCTGATGAGTCAATGTAGAGCAGGCTTCCATTTGGAAAGCAAATAAAACACAAATAACACTCAGTTCCAAAGGAAAATGGACAGTTAAGGCCATTGGGTCAGAATGTTGAAAGAAACAGCTACGTAAAGGTGAATATAATACTAGAGGGGAAAAATGCCTGTGTATGGGGCAAAATAGGAAGATTTTCTGGGTTTGTTCATGAAGTATTAAAGTGCTCTTAGGTGTTTTCTTTGCAGTGTGTGGTAGTCTCACAACCATGGGCTTGAAGCTTATTTGTTTGAGGTCATACTCTTGTTTGAGAGTAAAAGTCAGAATCCAGGTTGCACTCCAGGTATAACATTTTCGTGTGATAATGCAGATAAAAGCTACTCTGCTACGTGCCAAAAGCATGTCATTACCTCCCCACAGCTCATCCACAGACGTAGTTTTGTGACCTTGTTCTGTTTCCTTAATTACATGTATATCCACTGGGACACGGAGCTTCCAATCTTCAGCATTTCTACAGAGCTTTTTAGTGGAGACGATTTTGAGAAATCTTCCTCCCAGCATGCTGCTGATTAACCAGTGGATCTTGCCTGGGTTCAGGTGAGAAAATGAGGGAGACTGGCCTAAAATGTCTGCTAGGATATCTTTAAGAAGTTAATGGCAGAGGTGGTATAGGTTTCGGTTCAGTGCAAGGTAAACAAAAACAGCCTATGGAATTAGTGTATGTGTGTATGTGTTTAAAACCGAAAGATTTTTAAAATTTATTTCTTTATTCCAGCTATGTCAAAGGATATGGAACACTTTTTTCCCACGAAAGTATGGTTAAACCTTACAAAATAACAAATATAGTACCTTCCTTACTCTTTCAATACTAAAAATGCAAAATCCTAAAGGAAAAAGAAATTCATTTGTCCAGGTTTTAGATAAGATCTGAACACCTTCCCATAAAAGGAGTTAGGCAAATATCTCTCAGAAAGGTTGAAGTCACCAAAGAGCTGTGAGGTTTTACCCCTGAAGTTTTGTACCTGTATAAACCCAGCCCACCAGCGTGGGGCCCTGCAATAGTGGTGCAGCCTGATTTCAGTTGGACGAGACGATGTGGCAGCAGTAGCAGCAACGTGCTATTTTGACACTTTAGAAGTGTTTTCATTGCCTGGCTGTGCTTGGGTTTTGGATCCAAATGTTCCAGGTTTGGAAACAATCAACCTGGGGACAGGCCTAAGACATCTGACAGGAGCACCTTGAAGAGAGCAACGAAGCTGGGGAGAGGGCTGGAGGGGCAACATCATTGCTCTTTACAGCTCCGAGGGGAGGGACGTGCTGATCCCTTCTCCCTGGGGTCCAGTGATGGGACACGCGGGAATGGCTCAAAGCTGCACCAGAGGAGGCTCAGACTGGGTATAAGGAAGCATTTCTTTACGAAGAGAGTGGTCAGACACTGGAACAGGCTTCCTAGAGAATTGGTCTATGCCTCACGCCTGTCAGTGATTAACAGGCATCTGGACAAAGCCCTTAATAACCTGTGTTGTCTTTTGGTCAGCCCTGAAGTGGTCAGGCAGTTGGACTGGATGATCACTGCAGGCCCTTCCTAACTGAGCTATTCTCTATTCTGTAGCTAATAGTCACATTTCATCTAATCTAAGAGGAGAGGAATTGTGGCCTAGAAGTGCCTCTTTATTCCCAGTGAAAGTTAGCACCCTTTAAACACAGATGCAGATACATATCAGAGTTGATCAGAGGAATCCCATACTTGGTAATTTGAATCACCCGTTTTAACAATGATATAAACAGTAAGCTTCTATTTTTAAAATAGTGATGCTTAGGTCAGTTCTACCCTTTTTTTTTGTTTGTTTTTGCTTTTCCTATAAAAGGCTCATTTTCATTGGTTAGAAAAGCAGTTAAAACAAAAAAGCAGTTGAACACTTCAAGCTCATTGCGATACTTGGTTGTGGTTTTGTTTTATTTCCCCCCCCAAAAAGGACATAATACATCTAGAAATATTTATGTTGCAATTAAATAGTTTAATCTTTATCCAGATCCACAATATTTATTTATATTTCCTCATATTAAGAAATGGCAAATAAAACATTTCTTATTTACTGAATTGCAGTTTTAACTTTGGATTTTATCAAGCTGCATTTAGATGGAGACTGTTAACAGTCAAAAGCTAACATAATTAATTTTAGTAATTTACTTGTCAGAAAGTATGCAGTAAAGAGGAAAGCTTATGAAATTACTGTTTCGAATGGAAAATTAATAAAAATAATGAGTCTATGAAAGAAACCATAATGGTGCCACAGACTGGGTCTGTGCACCACAGGCACGGTATCTAAGAGTCATGTGAAGTAAACTTTGTCTTCAGAAGGGTTTCTGAAAATGCCCAGCCAGCTCATTGCTCAGCTGCTTGTATAGTAATCATTGAGAGACAAAGTCAGTGTGAATTGCATCCTCTGAAATCTTTGTGTGTTCTCATGTCTTTGGGAAGTGGGTACCTTTTCTCCAAGATCTTGATTCTCTGATCTGTGTGAAGGATATACTCTGTTTAATGATTTAAATGAGGTTATAAATTTTCTTGCTTTTCCCCCCCAACTATCTAGCACATTTCTTAGCAGTAGAAACGAAGAAAAGATTCTTCCCACTCCTGTGAGCTAACTTAAATGCTATGGGGAAATTCAGGCAAACTTTTTTTTAGTGTACAACAGAGTCTGAATATGCTTTCAGTCAGGAAAAATGTAAATATCAGAAGTTGCTTAATTGAAAAGGCTGAAAATAATGTAAATATTTAATGTAGTGCATGACTCTGCAATGTATTTATAAGGTGAGCTGACCTCAAAAGTTTTTTTAACTACATATGAGAGTAGCACCTTTTATCTCATTGGAGTTTAAGGAGAGCTCATTGATTCGGAATATTTTTAAAGTGTACATAAACAGTTTTCAGGTATTAAATCTTGGCCTGAATGTAGGGTGTTATAAAATCAAATGTAACATTAAGCAGGCCTATTTTTTTATAATAAAAATATGTTTGAATAGGAAAAAATATTAACTGCTATAAAGCAGCAAATGTTATCCGCCCTGCTAGAATTGTTTAAAAATGCATCAGTTTTATAGGTTATTTTGGCTCATGTAAATTAAAATTTATCAGGATGGCTGAGGCAGGTGATGCCAATGGCCTATGTCTTTCTGTCCGAGGGACTAGAGGTCTGGTAGTTAGGCAGTGAGTTTGAAGTGGGTATTTCAAGCTTGGATTCTGATCAAGGTGAAGGCCTTAGACAGAGAGACTATTTATTGCCTTGGCCAGGAAAATAAGAAGGCATTGTGGAGGCTGACAGACTAGCCATGAAAAGAATTCCCTTGACTCCGGGGAGATCCAAAGCCCACCTTCTCAGCAGGGAGTGGTTGACCAGGATGGAAACCAACCCACGTCTTCATTTGAAGAATGAAGATATGCCCTGTGAGATTCCTGGTGGCTTGTGGAAACAGGTAGGTGCAGAACCTACCCATGTGCCATTTCTGTGACTGTAGTTCATCTCTTCTGCCACCCAAACTCACCCTCATCACCTTCTCCTTGTATTGGTTTGAAAACAAACCAGTGGGAGATCACAAGTCAAGACTGAAATTAGAAATAAGTGAAATAATACAAGGAAAAACGCTGACAAAGTCAGATACAACTTGACACCCGGTTAGGGTGGTGGTAGCAGTCCAACTGAAGTAGTTCAGTTCAAGCGGTGATCCTGTGAAGGTCTGGTCTCCAGCTGAAGGTCCAGTGGTAGCTCTTGTCCTCTGGGAACCCAGTAGACAGGGCTAGCTCAGGCAGTTCCAAAGCCAAGTTATATCCAGGTGGGAACACCTGGCTCCTCCCTTCTGGGTAGAGCATCCCACAATGGGATGAGATAAGTCCATGAGTCATGCGGTGGGTCCCTGATGGCCCATTGTCTGTCATCCGGGGTGGGTCATTAGCAGGTGATAACAGCTAACAGCCCACAGCTGGTGGTAATAGAATACTTGAATACACCTATATTGCAACCTAGGACACTCCTTCAGCTACCAGGAGCATCCTGTGCAGTGGGTGATGCAGTGGCAGCAGCCAGGGGCTTGCCCAGGTCTTCCTGAAGCAGGGAGAAGAGGCATGAAAAGCAAAGAGGATGCGTGGGTCATGGAAAAATCTACCAGCAGCTCATACATCCCTTACACAGCAAAACCAGCACTGCTAACACCTAACACAGCCCAGTCACACTTGTCCCTGTGAAGTTTTAATCACCTTCTACATTGCTCTTGCAACAGCAGGTAAGTAAATAACCAAAAGGAAGCAACTCAACCCGAGCAGTTCAACAACCTCCCATGTCTCCTTCGAGCTGCAGTATCAACTGGGCCTTTGCCCTGGGGGCCATGTTTCCGTGGGAAAAGCCAAGAAGATTGTCATTTCTGGACAAAATACTGCTTTTCTTTGCTGACATTTCTCTTTAAGGAAAAGGTGTTTCAAAGAAAAGTTAAGCTCAGAATATTAAGCCCGCCTCAAATGGATGTGTCACTTTTATTGGAATTCTAATTAAACATAGGCTCATAAAAAAGAATACCTTCCCAATTTAAATATGGCTAGCTCTCATGTCTGTATGATTCCAAAACTTACGATGACAGATTAATGACTAGGCTGAAAGTCTGTCATAGCCTGGTAGGATAAAGCTAATCCAAATCGACTATATGCCATGATTTTATGACACAAAGTTATTGAAAAGTACAAGAATAATTAAGTGGAAATATAATGGAGGAAGCGTTTTTCTGAGCTCTGGCACTGTGGACAGAGCCTGCCACCTGATATGGTTGGTTAGAATAGCAGGTCTGGAGTAGTAATACATTTTTATGCTACTTTTTAAAGAAACTGTGGCTCAAGTAGTCCATCACTAAAACTCATTCTGAAAAAAATCATGACAGCTTTGGCAGTTATAAAACAGAGGTGCTTTATTTAACTGGGTGACACTAATTACAGGTAAGAGCTCTATAAACACACTCCTTTGTACTCTGGAAGCTGGACAACATACAATAAAACTCTGGCATAACAAAAATGTCATCTATAAATAAACAGAAAATAACTGCATTTTAATGGAACACCGATAAGAAAATAAGTCAGGGGAACCTAATTTTGAGGCTTTGTTTTTTCTTTCAACAATGCTATTGAAAAGGTCTTTGGAATACCTCCATCTGGGTCTTGTGGTGGTGTCACTTATATGCAGGCTGAGATGTGCACTGATCCAAGCTAGTCAGTTTCATAAACTTGCTATTTTGGTCCAAATCTCTGTGTCTGCTTACCAGGGACAGTGCAGGTGCTTGGTCTCATGATGACCAACATCAGGGACAGCAGAGTCCTATCAGCATTACGCTCTGTCTGAGCCAATGCATCCTAGAGAGAGGCTGAACTCAGCTTATATTTGGTTTCAAGACAGAACTAAGATCCTTGCAAAAGTCCTGTACCCCTCCATGCAGACACACCAACTTCATTGATGCTACATGGATTTGCCTGCCTTGTGCTTTTCCATTGTACAGAGGAGATGTATGTTAAGAGATGTCACTTTCTTGGTTGAACTGAGAGTGGCTGAGTATAGGTGTCTGCTGACAGAGAGAGAGATCAGACTGTTAGGAACAGATTAATTAATGGCAAGTATTATATAAACTGCAGGTGAGATTAATCTCACTATGCTGTATGTCTGAAACCTACATGGAGCTTGCCTATGCTGTTTATCCAGAGCTCTCTGTAGTTGGTGGAGGGAGTAGTGCTACTCCAGAGGACGAGTTACCACACGAGTAGTAGATGCCTATCCTGTGTTATGTTGCTGTTGCAGAATAGTTTTTTTAGTTACCTGAAAATGCCTGGAGTACTGTAGGTGCGACATGCTTTGTCAATGCTTTACACACCATTTATGACATCTGGCCTTGACATATTTCAGACACTTTAGTGAAAACAGTATTTTAAATATTGCCATACTGAGTATTAATGTAGAAGAAACTAAAATGTAGAGAAGTCCTGGTTCCTAATTAGAAATATGTGTTCTGTACAGGTGAAGTATGTTTGGGATGAGCGAGAGAAATGCATGCAGCAGAGGTCAGGGTGGTATACGCGGCTACTTTGACACATGCTGAGGCACTACAGCGCTGAGCACAGCACAAGACCCTGTAGAGCAGGCTGGACTGTGCCTGGGAGGCCAATGTTTCATCACCTGAACGCAGAGTGAAGGAACGGGTATGCTGTTCCTGTTCAGCCTTGAAAGCCTGAGTTTAAACCATTTCTTACCATTTCTGCAGAAGGACTAACACCACGTCACTTTGAAACACTTTCCTCCCTCAGATCCACCTCTCATTTCACTGTGTTTTGGAAATCCATCTGCGGATCTCTGTGGTGGTGGAGGTGAAGAAGCAGGCAGTGAGCTCCTTGGATGCAATGGATTTTAGAGTTGTGAAGAAAGGTGGCTACGGGCTCTGCTCATGGGACTTCTGCAATCTGCCTCAGAGCCCAGTTTATCGAGGGTGGTTTCCATGTGCCCTTTTATTCCAGATCCCATCCTATAGGCCCGGCTATATTTTAACAATCTGTGAAAACTTATTGTAACTGTTCTTTCATAAACAGCACGAACAGCAAACAGCGATCATCCAGCAATGTGGATGTTTTCACAAGTTGTATTGGCCATGGGTCACAAATCCAGTAACGGCACAGTTGTGTGGCTGACACCGCAGTGGACAGCGGTAGAAACCTGCTTTCCCTCAGCTCCTGCTGCCTGCCTCCCCACGGAACCCGCTGGGGCTGCTGTCCCCGGCGCTGCTCGGGGCCGTGCCGGGAGCGGCGGAGCGGGAGCGGGAGCGGCAGCAGAGGGAGCTCTGCGATGGGGAATGGCCCGGCAGGCCCGGCACAGACCGGGCGCCGCACCTCGGCTTCTCTCCCGGCCCTGCAGGAACCGAGCGAGCCGAGCCCTGCCGAGAGCCACTCACCCCTGCCGAGAGCCACCCACCCCTGCCGAGCAGTCACGGGCAGCGGTGGGATCCTTTACTTTCCGAGGAGCAATATTGCCGGCGATCCCAGCCATCCCCAAACCGGGATAGCGACGTGGCTTCAGTTCTTTCTCGGAGTTAGGCTCTGCAGCACATGCCACAGAAAGGCTGCGCAGAGATGGATGGCATTTGTGTGGAAACATTGACTGTGGGACATCAGTGCGAGAGCAGATGGGCCACAGGCAGCGCGGGCAAGGAAAACCGGCGGGGTGTGCCTGGCAGCTGATACCCCTCGCACGTTCTGAGCGTGACATGCAAGGTGAAAGGCCGAGGGGCAGTAATCACAACTGCAGGAATACAGTTGGAAGCCTGAGTGCTTCTTTCCTGGGGTCAGAAAATATGCTTGTGTTGTTGGGGATGAGGGAAGAACGTAGCAAATGTATTAAATAAATTAGTTTAAAACCTCAAGAGTATTCAGAGTGGGTTTTCATGCCTTTTTAATTGCTGTACTTAAACTACCAGTCTCATTTCAGCAGACACTTCTTCTAAGTCTCCAAATAATATTAAATTGATATTAAGTTTCTTTTAAACTACTTGCTGCAGAGCAGTAACAAAAATTTAGGATAACTTCTTTTCGAAACAGAACCAAACTAGGTAGCTTACTCTCAGAAAAGCTGAAGTAACTGAAATACTGGGAGCTAAGCAGCTTGCAAAAAGTGTGCTAGTTAGAGCTTTGTAACATGGACATAAACATGAAGTTTTATGTGCCTTTCTTATATTACCAAGTAGTATATTTCAAAACTCTAGTTTGCCCTGGAGTTGTGAAAAACATTAAATATGTTGTCAATTGGAAAGATGACTGTTTACCTTAAGTGTCACCTGTAAATTAAAAATTAAATAGAAAATCAAACTGAAGAAGAAGAAATTCATTAAATTGAAATAAGCCCAAGTGAATAAGTGTAATATCTCACTCAAATGAAAAAACATAGGGCAAGAGCTTGTTTGCTGGAGACTTTTTGTCCTCCCTGTGTAGTTTTTGTCTGACATTTCTAAATGGTATAAATACTTACAAGTTCTGGGTATTTTCAATTACTATTGTTAGACAGAAAACCAGCTCCAGTTTCTTCAAACCTTATTTCATTGAATGTGTCTGAGTCATAGGAAAAGTCATTCCATCATGTCTAGAAACTGTTTTTACTCAGGGCACTTGTCAGGAAAGAAAATAAACAAGTATTAGTTCCTGCCACCATTCATTTCAGAACAGTTACAACCAATATAATTAGGTCTCAGATTTTTTTTTAAAAGGTCTGAATGAAAAGATATAAGATTATATATGTCAGTTGCTGAGCATTTGGCATGAACAGCTTTTCCAACACTTGCTCTGGTTATTATAAGGTTTGAGCTGTAAATGGCTGCATTCAGCAGCAAACCTGTCAGGTTGGAGAGCTTTTCATTAAATGTTTGATCTAGAAATTTTTAATCAGTGCACAAATAAAACAAATTATTAAAGCACTACATCAGCTGCAGTATGTGTAATTGGGATGAACGGGGTGATGTAACTGGTGGGGAACAGCACAAGCATTCTTGACAGAAGGCCTGGAGCTACAGAACTTGTTACCACTGGAGATGAAACAGAGCCTGAGTCTTAACCTGTATCTTGAAAATGGTAAGATGCACATATTAAAGACATTCCCAAATAACCTGGTGATTAATCAGGTACCTTGCAGAGCTTTGTTGGAGAAGCTGGGGTGGGATCACCTTCTAGAATACCTCGTGTTTGTGGAATAACGCTGGGATGGAGCGTGTACTGAAAGCACATCAGATTTTATTCATAAAAGGGAAAATAAGCATTTTGTATTCTTGAATTTTTTACTGCTGTTCTCTGTCTTAAGGAACTTTAAGAAGCTATCTAATGAAAACTATTCTGTGGTTTCAGTACATTAATCAGGGGTAGTAGTTGTAACTGTGCTGAAATCAATGGACCAACTATGACTTCGGTAGTGGAGATGCTGATACAAGTTATATTAACATTTTCATTTAAAAACAGGAGGTTTGTCAGCTAGTCTGGTTAGTGAAATTTCTGAAAATATCAGCAATAAGGTGTTGCAAGTAGACTAACAATGAAAAGGGCAGCTACTTTAGATTAAAAGCTAATAGGACAGAACAGTCAGATACAATTTTTAGGGTGGTTTTTTTTAACATTTATATCTAGACTAAGATACAAAATTTCTAATTTCTAAGTTTTGTTTCTCGTCTTCAAAGAGTTTAAGTTAGGAAAGAATGAAAAAGCAGGGAGTTACATTTTGCCCAGAAGTCTGCAATAAAGCTAATGTTTCACGGCTGAGAAATCTGCCTTTTGTCACTCTATCAGGGACTGTTGCTGCAGGTTTCTGTGCTTGAAGTCAGCATTTGGGGTGGGTCAGTGAATATTCCTATAGTCAGACTCAGGGCTGAAGTCTCATCCCCATCCAAATCACCTGAATTTTTACTGCTCTTTTCAGGGGAGCAAGAACTTTGCTTTAAAACATTAAATTTGGCAGCAGCAGGGGGATCCCAGCAATCTGTGCACGACAGGGGTTACTGCTGGCTTTGTGCTGGGATGCCCTTGTAAAATTTTGAGTGTTTTAGTCTTCAATCTCAGATTTGGCAGAGGTAGAAAAACTTGAGCTCTGCTTCTGATCCAGAGCTTCACAAGTCTGAAACAACAGGAAGAGAAACATGTCTTGAAATCACAGGATCCGTCATGGTTAAACACAGCCCTTGTGACAAAAACTCAGTGCAGCAACCAGATCTGGCTCTTGGTCTCTAGACACTCACATTGGCTAATGCTCACCACATGGGAAGGCACCAAAGATAAATGAAAGCAATTCTTGGTCAAAAATCTTTCAGCTCCCACATTTTTATTCTGTATGGCTGCCAGTCTTTGGCAGTGTCTCCCTGCAGGATGAGGCACCTGGAGGTGTCGGAGCACCAGCCATGAGGGCAGAAATGGTGCTGAGGGGCTGGTTTTGGGTGTCTTTGGAAAAATATGTCCTAAGTGCTCTGTAGGTTAAGGAGATTAAAAGGTTTTTTTATTGGTTTGATGGAAGCTGGTTTGGCCATGCTTCCCTAGGCCACAGGAAGCTCTGTGTATAGCTGTGCAGCCTCAGCTGGCTCTGCAGGTCCCAGCTCTGACAGAGGTGTTGTGTCTCCCTCCCATTGTGTCCTTCTGGACCACTGTAGGGAAAGAAAATGTGACTAATATAATTTCCCATCATCTTTAGTCTTTAGTTCCACTGTACCTTTAAAGTAAAATGCCTCTTTCAGTCCTTTTTCCTTGTAATTTTTTTTTTTAAATTTATGCCTTGCCTTTTGAACAGCAATTTATATCCTGTGTGCCTTATCTCAGGTAAGATAAAAATAGTGGCTTCACTCCATCAGTGTAATCAGTTGTGTTAATATCTCTGATTGTAGGCTTGGCTCAGAGTTTGCATTACCCCATACAGGCTGTGTCTGTGCAGGTACAGTCTATAGATACCTTTAAAAACTACCACATATTTAAAAACAAAAAAAATCCGAAGGATGAAATAGTAGTTTTTAAGGGATATCTTAGAACAAAAAAATTCAGTGTTTTCCTTCATATTACAAGTCTTTAAAACTTACCACTTGAAATTGAACAACTTACTGTATTTTGTCTCATTTCTATATAACTTTCTAAACACGCTCTGACAGAGTATAAGCCAGTGCTTATATACACTGAAAGAAGCTCCCAGTTACAGAGTGAAAATCATCATGTGTTTCTCTATACGGTAAACAAGAATGTAATTAGATGCTAGAATTTGCTGCCTTTAAAGAAGGTTGACTTCGATATGGCCAAGTATGTAATAATATCCCCGTTAGCTCTGATCAGTTTATTTCTTCTCTGATTCCCTGAAGACCTGCCCACATACTACACCTCATACTTTGCCTGGCTATTTTCTGCTCCACTTCCAAGACCAATGCTTCCAAAAGAAATTAAACTCCTTAGGAAGTGATTAGCTCCCTGTTTCAAAATTACTCTTTCTTTTCTAGAAACACTCAGCACCAGCAGAGTTCTAGACAAACTTTCTCTGTGTTATTTCATTCCTGAGGCATGGACAGCCTCGGCATTATTCTGTGCGTGCATTCTAGTAACTCGCAACACTTCTTTATCATCTCTGATCGTCGTACCTGCTGTTCCCTATATGTCCTCCCCCGAGGGGAAAAACTGGGATGTAAACACCGAGTCAGCAATTCATAGTAAAACTTGTATGAGAATCACCTCGTCTAGGATTTCAGCAAAAGTTTTTTTTTCCCTGCACTTCCAGCAGGCTTTTTGCCATCTCTTAGGGCTTTCCACAAACAAATTGATGTCTCAATCAGCTGTAATTGCATTCCTTTATTCTGCTCTCCTGCACACAAATAAGCTGTTACATTTCTTTTTTTCACCTAGGTATTTTTGTTAAAGAGAACTAGCTCTATCTGTCTGGCCATTTGATTTCCATTCTAGCCCTGTGATCTCTGCAGCACTGTTTATTTCATGCTACCTTGTGCTGAGCGTCATCGGATCTTCTGGCAAGGGTTGTGTCGTTTTTCTTTCCTGACATTAGCTATTTATCTTTGCTACTGAAACAATACTTGAAACCCTTTAGGAGTACAGCTTCAGAAAAACAAGTTCTCCCCTCTTCCACGACGCACTTTTATTTCCTAAAGGCATTTCTAGTAAACCTTGCTGTAGCTGAATGATTTTTAGTGGTGCTGTTTGCTTAAAGGAGCTAGATAATCCACCTTGGATATATAAGTGCATTCATCTTTTCTAGCAGCAGAGACTATGAAAAGCTGTTTTATTTCCCATTCTGATTTCTTTCAAGCTTGGATATGCCCACTCCAGCTGTACAAGTGCTGGCAACAGGTACTCTCTTCCTGGTTTGTATGGTGGTTATTCAGGTAAAACTGAAGTTAAGTGGGATTTTTTTGAGCTAGAAGTATGATATTTAATTTCTATGCTTCTCTATTATTTGCTCATATAGATGCCCCACCCATCCATGCTTCCTTGTAATTTATTGACAGGGCCTTGTGAGACTTTTATGCTGACAAATATTCTGTGGATTTACTTTTATTCTTATTCATACAAATGAAATACATAACTTTCAACAGAAGGAATTAATTTACTGTCTCATTTGGCATCAGGTAAGTCTGAATTTAAATTTGTTGTTTATTACATAACATGTTAATTTGGTGGCTAGTGCTGCTATTAGCTAAAGTTCAGCTATGCCTGAAAGAGTGTCTTATTTTTGCCTTGGTGTAATATGCAAGAAAAAGCCCTCCTTGCAAATTCCACTGCATTTCATGTACACTGTATTTTAGAAGACTTTTAAAATTTGTTTGTCTTGAATATTGTATTGCAAATGTAACTGCCACATACAGTGTTTTTCTTGGTCTGCAAGGGGAGGGAAAGGAGAAGGGGAAATCAGGTCCAAAATGTGTACTGTGTCTTTTGTCCTACTTCTCAAATTTCTGTTGCTTTCATATGTCATTTCTTCTTTTTCACACTACTACGATGAAGATGGAGACAAACTTAATGCATTTTAAAATAAAATAAATGACCTGCAAATATTTATCTGTCTTATTTTCTTGCATTGTCATCTAAGATTAATGACTGTCTCAATTTCAAAACTGCAGATATTTGAATGCTTCTCCCTTTTTACCAAAGAAGAAAACGTGCAAAAGAAACTTGCATAATTAAAAAGTGAATCATTCAGAAAGACATTAAGTTAGAATTGATGTATTTTTTAATATCAGGTATCAAAAATGCTACAAAAATCCAATCTGGAACTCACCTACATACAAATAAAAGTTATGTAAATGTTTTCTCTAGGAGTAAAAAGGAGAGGCCTTACTGCCTGAGTCTCAAGTCTCCAAAATATTTGCAAAATACTCAAAGTATTTTGCTATAATTTTTTTCCAATGTAGTCATACATTGGACCCTGTTACGTTTTAATAATTGATTACAGACACGGGATGAAATGTTGGCTCCACTGAATCCATGGGAGTTTTCCTATTAACTTCAGTGAAGCCAGGATCTCACCCATGGAGTTTCATCAGCAAAGCACAACAAGCCTGATTCTGTACTTCAGCTAAAATAAATACCAGGGCATACTCTGTGTAACAACAATGAAAGCAAAGCTGTACCCTTTCAAAAAAAGGTTTTGTGCATCCATACAATTTTGACTAAATGAATGTTTTTGCACCTGTTGGGGTAAAAGCAATAAAAAGTAAACCTGCTGTTGTTGTTTTGGAATATGTTACTAATTTTGTAATACATACCACAGTAGTTCATCCTAAATTAAAAAATTGCAAGTTTAATTTTTTTTTCATACACTAGTAATATAATCTCTAAGTCACATGTGAAAGTACCATGTAATTTATATAGTCATGATGTCAGCAGTGTATTATGTAAGTTCTTAGTGGCAGATGAGCTTTAGTAGTGCAGACTGACTTTTGTTTCGCTTAATGTAATTTTTAGTAGTTTTCCTCTTGAAAAAAAAGGTTTTTTAGTCCTTGGATCACCATGGCTTTTTATTTGTGACAACAGCCTGATAAGGCTGTTATTTACATGTGTCTAAACCAAATCATGCTAAAAAACCATTATTGACTTTCCTGACTGATGTTTGTGTGAAATGCTTGCAGCACTACACGGCAGCAAACGCTTCACTTCTCCTGCTGCAATATCACAACTACATATTTTGCAATTACATGAGAACTGCTGGGATTATCCCTCGTCATCTCCTTCTCAGCTTTTCAGCTAGAAAATCAGGCAGAACTTCGACTCTCCCTGCACAAAGCCTATCTAAGCAGACTATGCAGAGGACTGTAAGAGGGGTTGTGAATCCACAGACTGTGGGAATCTCCATTACAACCCCTCTTCAGCCCTCACCGGTGGGCTAGAAAATGAGCCCCTGGCAGCCCACACTGCTTCTGTAGAGTACCTGCACATTCTCGTGCAAAATATTTTCTCTCATTCTGTTTCAAGCAGCAAAACCCATGAAGTGAGTAACGTGAAGGTGTGAAGGAGACGTCTTTATAGCATATTTAAAGGAGGAGGAACACCTTCGTATCTCTGACATTCACGACATCCCCAAGAAGAGAACCAGTAGAAGAAAGTCTGTCTAAAAAAAAAAAAAAAATTACACTTAAAATGCCTGTAAGATCTTTTTGCCACGTGACTCCAAGATTTTTATCTGTAAACACAGCTGTAATGTTATTTGAGTCCGTTAATAATCAGAGATGTGACCAAATGAGACAGATTAGAATTTGTATTTTTCCTTCTTGTTTAAATATGGTTTCTAAATTAGGCTCTCAGAAACAAAGATGTCTTTCAACTCTTTTTTTTTTACCTCATTCTGCTCTAAGACTAAAAATACAACAACCCACTAACTAAAACAAACCACCAACTTAAAAAAAACCCACAGCCCCATAAACTAAACCCAACTAAAATCCAGTCAGAGGTCAAAAGTCTACCTTAATGTCTGTATGTGTCTAACTGGAGCTATAGTACCTAAAAATTGTTTATCAAATCAGTCTTCCACATCATGCACATTTAAACAATTAAATTATTAAGAGGAGTATTCCAACAGGCACAGCATTAAAAATCGTAAAATAAATACAAAAGAAGTCATGCAGGATCTTTGTGGACAAAATATAATGTGAATAATTCTGCTACCTCATCCCAAAAAACCATGAAATAATGGTGTCTGAGTATGGAGGAAACAAACTGTTCTTTGAATTGTTGTGACTGTAAAAGGAAATATGAAGTCTTTTTTTTTTTGGTCTCCCGGAACAGAACACATGGCACACAGCTACAATGAAGAGATCATTCAGGTATCTGGGATGTGACCTGCTTGGAGAACCACTGTGTACCTGCTTGTCCACAGGAGGTGAGGAGTTAAATGGCATTGTGTATCAGAGCTGAGAGAACACGTGTGCCTTGCACAGGCATCAAGAACGCATGTACACTGAGATCTGAAGGAGAGGAAGCTGGTCAAGCTATGCTTCCTAACATGCTGGCATCACTCATGAATGGAGCAAGAGAAATGATGAAAAAAGAGGAGACAATCCTTTTTCTTGCAGTTCTGGGTGTCGTGTGCATCCTCACTGTTGTCACCAGGTTGAGGAGGCCAGCACACACACCTTTCTGCATGAATTAGCTTCCATCTCGGTCTTTTCCACGGGAAGGGCTGTGCTTCTCCATTATTCTGCTCATTCTTTTCATGTGGCACAAGCATGACCTACAGGTACCCTTAGGTTTACCAAGAGAAAGGAGAAACATGGAATAAAACTGATTTGGGGTAACTTAAGAAGAGTGAAAAGCCACCATTTTAAGCATTGCTTAAAGCTCAGTTAGATGCACCCAATTGACACATCTTAAACAATGGTTAAAAGCCTGTGGGTCTAGAGCAAGCCTCCTTCCACCAGCTAGCTCTGTGGCTTCTCAGTAGTAACACACATCGATTTTGTCCTAGAGACACTCAGCAGTCTAGTTCAGACAGGGGAGTTTGGTGTTGAGTGATTTGATACTTCACAAGCAGCCTTCCAGGAAGTGGAAAAGAAATGGCAATTTTCTGGGCTGCGGCTTCTGCTGCATAGATGAGGTGAAACACAGACACTTCCTGCTTGGCTCATCCAACTTCAAGTCATTTCACCTTTGCAGATAAACTCTGTCAAAGAGAACACAAATTCCCTATCAGATCCATTTTCAGTGCTCACACAGTCTTGTAAAAACCAGGAGGTACTGCTAGGCATCTTTATTTCCAGATGGCATAGAACTGTGGCAATTAGTACTGTTATGGGACTAAACGTGCTCCCATGTAAATCCATACCACAGATATAAGTGGAAACCTTCCCTTGCAAAACATTTTCTTGCTTTGCCTGTATTCCTACTGAGACCTAGCTCTCTGTTTTATGTCACTTGCTTAAGACATGAATGTCATTAAGAAAAAGTGAGACCATCAGATGAATGGGTGAGGAGATGCACATAGAGCACAGAAATGCAGATGTGACTTGCTTGGCATCCCACAGGACTGTTTCACATCCCTGCCATGTATTACACTTCCTTTCCTCTCCAGCCCGCTCGAGAAATGATACAGTTGAACAGGAACACTGCTTACCATTTACATTTCAGCTCATAGAACTTTTTAAAAAAATATTTGATACTACTTAACTTCTGGTTAACTCTACTTATTCACTGGTTTCTGTCTCAGCTTTAAGACTAATCTGGTACTTCCTAGTGAGCTCACGAAACCATAGAGAATACTTAGTTCCCTTTGCTGATATCCTGTTCAGTCTGTTACTGAAATAAGGAGAGATGAGGTCTGAACAAAAATGTAGTAATTAAGAAATCAAGCATTTCATAAAAACATCAGAATTACATTTGTTCAGGGTATCACTAGGATTATTATACATTAAATAGCATAATTTGTCCCTCCTTTTAAAATGCATTTTACTATCACACCATGGATTAAAGCATATGTTAAGATCTAGAAATCAATTTTTCCCCTTACCATTTTATTTCTTAGGCTTCACTTCTGTGTGACTAGTGCTGAATTACTTTTTTTGTGGATAGTTTCAAGTGATAAATGGGGAGAGCTGAAGTTTTAGTAGCAGGTAAGGAGGTGAATAAACTACTGTTCGATTAGACTAAAAGATATTGCTGAAAAGTACTTGTAACAAGATAATTGCAAGTGCCAGAGCTGAGAGCAACACTCAACACTGGCAGCAGCTTCGTTAAACATGTGGTTAATGATGTTATAGGAAGAATGGGTATGTAAAATATTCAACTCTACCAGCAGTAAATACTCATTTTTTTTGACAGCAATAGTGACTTGCTGAGACTGATATTTGACACAAAACTCCTGTAATTATTTTAATATCTTTAATTCTCAGTGATTTTAATGATATGACAAAGATTATAGGTGTTTGCTGAAGCAGCACTACTGTCATTTACTATCAGTCAAACAAAATGTCATTCTACCTCATATCACTTCAAATGTCTGAGTAGTTTTCATACCAATTAAGCTACTGTTGTAAAGAGTGTGCTCTTTTCAGGTTTTATACTTACAGACTAAAACTGACAAAGACCTACACAGTAAACATTTGCTAGAATATATAATACCGAAAAATATTTAAGTAGGGATTTTGCCATCAGAAGAAACCAGATTTATAAAAGCCTGTGTATAAAAATAGAAAAGTAGCATATGACTTTGTACCTTTAAATTAGTTTATGAAAAAACAGGTAGTGCCTCATGGACTTGATTGCTCAGTACTTTTCATTACAAGTTTCTTCAACCTCTTAAAAATATTGCCAGGTTTTGAACCATTTACGATGGAGTTTTCCTGCCCTAGGCAGGAGTATTTTCGAAAGCTAGTTCCAAAATTCAATCACTCCTGAAGCAATATTCTATAAAAAGGAGGTCTCCTTGCCTGACGTTAACCCGTATCTCACAAGTTGGTGTTTCTTGTTAGTTCGTTGTTTGTTTTTTGTTTCTTTGTTGTTTTTCTTGTTTGTTTGTTTGTTTGCTTGGGTTTTTTTTGAACATATAGTACTTTTGGAACAGGAACCTGAAGTTCTGCAGAATGATCATTTTGCTGTTCTGGGAGGTGCCTTCGATTTTCCTCTGAGATTTGTTCAAATTTGTCCCCCGTATAGAGCATGTTCTCAAGTTACGGCTTGTCAGCTGAGCTGTGGTAACTGACTCTGCGTACATTCCTCATTTGCCGAGTGGAATATGCTAATTCAAACCACCTTTAGAGGAGTTCATATTTAAGAGTTTTCTTCACAGTGACAGCACACAAGCAGACATCATCTCAACTTGAAAGCAGCAACTTTGCAGGCAGAGGAGTGTCTCTTGTACTCTCAACATCCCACAGTTTAAATCAGGAAAGAACTTGGCAATTCCATTTTCTAAATGCCCTTTCTCTGCTCAGTGTCCTCAGGCTGAAGACATTGACATATTTTCTTCTCTGTGAACTGCTCATCTGCCAGGGACTGAAGTGAGCACAGAATAAAACAAAGCTGCATCTCAGTGCTCCTTTTCACATCCCCATTCAGAGATCAGAGTTGTTGCCTTAGGACAGAGAGAAGGTTGGTAGCAGGCAAAAGAAAAATGGAAATAGAGAAGTAAAGAGCTGGAAGAGGGAGGAGAGCAACAGAATCTGAGGGTGGCAAGTGAAGCAGAAGTTGGGCATGGGGGGAAGCAATAATATGTGACACATTTTGCAGCAGATTTCAACCTCAGAGGAACCGTTGACATTATTCTGTACTCATTCTCTCCCCCAGGACTACAGCTCATTTCAAGAGTCTTTCCTCGGGCCCTGAGACTCATATCAAGAACCCAAAACCTCTCTGCTCTGCTGTCAGCGAAAACCAAGGTAACCACCGATCAAAGCATATGTCACCACCCTCCAAGGGACAGATACAAACTACTGCCACAAGCTGCCTGTCTCTTTAAGTGGTAGAGATCTGTCCAAACATGCACGTGGCAGGTAAAGCTATTGATCCAAACAAAGTGATGGTTCTGTTCATCTTGCTTTCAGGATCTTTTTTTTTTGCAGGACAGCCTGGGCAAGGCAGAAGGATGTGCAGAATGTTCAAGTCAGGAGCTGCAAGCAAAAAGTATTAAATTAAAAGTACAGCGAATTCCCAAAGTGGGCCAATATGTTTCCTCATCATAATCTGTGTACAAGTCACATGGGGACTACAATATCATTCATAAGAAAGCATCACCCCTAGATTCATAAACTATGGCAAATACTTCAGCTAGCATCTTGTTTCCTTCCATCTATGTCAAATTTCCCATAATTGAGTATGCTACAGAGGTAGCTGGCAGATTTGGGCCCTATTATCCTTGACCGGCATCTGAATTCTCCAATGCCATTTACAGTTTGGTCTCATTGAGAAAACTGGAGAAAAACCCCACTGCAAGCCCAGGAAAACCCATTGATCAGCCACAGTTCCTGATGCACGTCTGTGAGAAGTGTGAGCACATAAATTGTACGATGAAATCTCAATGAGAGATGCAGAGCTGTTTCCTGCACTTAAATCTTTTTGTCATGGCCTTAAAAACCACGGTGTTTGTGTATGCTAAAACCCTTCCTGTGAGACAAAAATAACTGCAATTATTAATTTAGTCATCTGTGTAGTTTATAATTCCAGGACGTTTAGAGGTAAGGCACTTTGCACTCGATATGCAGTTTCCAAAGATAATACCTGACAAAACGAAGGCTTACAGTGACAGCATCATTGAGCTTTATCCTAAGGAGTTAAATGAGTTCAAAACCTATCATCAGTCACTGATAGGATCCGCTTAAATCCTGCATAAAATGCCAGTGAATTGTTAAAAGCTGAAGATGATAATTAGACAGCCTAATATAAACCTGTGAAAGAATGGTATTATTAGGAGTAAAGTGCTGTATTATTGCCATTTGTAAAGTAGTTCCCGATTTTGGCAGTACATGTTACATTAGTCTCTCCTCTGTTAATGGAATATCAGAGAAAAACCGAACTGAGCAAGCCGTTGCAGATTCTGAGACCCTCAAAACACTGAGGTTTCCTCATGAGACATTCCAGGCTTAGGTGCTAAAACACGGCATCAGAATTAAGTCATACCTCTTGGCATGAATAAGCTGCTAAATCCAGTTCAATCATGTGTATCTTTGATATGAATACCTCTTGGATAACTGCAGTGTGGAGTTAGGTGCCAGAGGAACCTCCAGACCCAGGTGCTAGAGGCACTGCTGAGGAGCATTAGGCTGAGAGTAAAAAAAACCCCAGAAAAGTAGGCACTTAAGTAGTTGCAGGGTGAACTATAACTGTGTCACCGGTAATCGTCCCAGACGACGACACAGAGACACTGCCGACTAGGTGCAGAATGTTTAAAAGTTGAAAAAGCAGTGAGACACTCGATTATATCAGTTAAGATTCTTTGTGACTGCGCTGCTCCAGCGCCACCGGTTCCGCCGCGGCATCAAACCCTGCCAGGCGGGCACGCGTGGACCGGGCACACCTGGGCAGGTGGACAGCGGCGCACCCTCCCAAGGCGTGCCCAGTTGCAACTCGGGACGGAGCTTTCCCTCCCTTCTCGGACACCGCGTTACTTCTTAGACACTTTCTAGATAAAAAAACTCAAGCAAGCAAAAAAAGTCGAATGAGTTCGGGGCTGCAGGACCCGAGTCCCGATGAGCGCGGGCCTCCTCTGCGGCTGCCGCTCAGCAGAAGCTCCGCGCCTGCCGGAGCTCGACACGGCCGGGGGACCGCTTTCCCCTGGCTCTCCCTGTCTCCCCGTCCGGCCTGGCTGCGCCCCTTCACGCCCGGGCATCCGTGCCCGAGCCGCTGCCCGGGGCGCTGGGGGCGGGACGCAGTTTCCAGGCTGACTCAGCCCCGCTCCGCCCCGCACCCCGCGGGGGCGGGACCGCCCGAGGCCGCGCCCCCGCCCCGCGCTCCCGGCCCCCCCGCCCTGCACGGACCGCAATGATTTAGAAGTTCAGGAATCCCACGTGACGTCACGGAGGGTGATGTAATGCTTCTCTAAATAGAACGTATTGTAACCGTCCCTCAGTCCAACGTGGTTCCTCCGGCCGCGCTGCCGGTCCCGTCCCCGCCGCGCCGGGCGGTAAGTTCCTAAAAATACGAGGCTGCCCCGGGAAGGCGCGCGGCGCGGCGCGCGGCGCACCCCGCAGCGCACCCCGCACGGAGCCGAGCGCAGCAGGGCAGCAGCGCCGGGTGCGCGCCTGGGGAAGGGGCAGCCTGCGGCTGCAGGGGCTCTTCCCTCCGCCGCCGCATCTGCTCCGGAGGCGGCAGCGCCGGTCCCAGCCGCGCCGCTGCCGGGCGCGGGGATCCCGCCGCTCCCGCGTCCCCGCCGTGCTCGGGGAGAGGGGGCGTGAGCGACCCCGCGTCCCGCCGAGGGTCGGGCAGGGCAGAGCGGCGGGGGGCGGGAGCGCACGGTCGCCGAGACGCGGGGAAGCTGGACTCCCCGCCCGCACTTCAGCGAGTTTGGGAAGTCTGCGCGCTGCTTCCCGGGATGGGATGGGATGGAACGGGATGAGATGAGGCGGCTGCCGCGGAGCGCTGGTGCTGCCCCGAGCGGAGCGGGCGGGTGGGCAGCTCCCGGCGGAGGCACCGCGGAGTACCCGCGCCCACGGCGGGCTGGATGACTCCAGCCTCCCCGTGCCCCGGCGGCACCCGGCGGTGACAGCTCGGCGGCGCGCTGCCCCGCCGTCCCCTCTCCCCGCCGCCCCCAAAACTTCTGGATAAGTTTCGCGGCGGCGGCTATGCTTCCCGGCCAGCCGGGATCAGCCGGCGGTGGCCGCGGAGCGGTGCGCGGGGTGGTGCGCGGCCGCCTTCCCCGTGAGACACCCTGGGTGCCGGGCTGCTGCCGGCCCTTACGTCATGCTGCGGGCCGGTGCGGGGCTGATGCTCCGCTTCTGATGCCCTCGGGTGCGGGGCGGGGGCGAGTGTTGACAAGGTCCCCTCTGCAGCCCTCCTCTCCCTTTACAGCCCCTCGACTCCGCTCATCATCCCTCTCCCCAGCTCCGCGTCCCCCCGCCACTGTCCTCTCTTACAGGGGTCTCTCTCTCCCCAGCGAAGTTTTCAGGACGATAAGAGCTGCAGGAGTGTAAGGGGAATACTTGCTAAACTCTGCCTCCTCTATTATTTATGTCCGAGCATGGTGAGTGATCCTTCATCTCCAGGGCTCAATATAAGCTTTACAATTGGAAAGAGAGAGGTTGTTTCAGAGATGGGGGTAGGAATAAAGGAAAATTAAATGTCCATATGTCGTTTGGTTTTTCTTTTTTTTCTTTTAAATCCAGACTGATATGAGAAGTGACTTAAGGAGCAAGATTAGAAGATTTCCATATATTATCAGTAAGAAACAGTGCTTAGCTAGATGAAATTGAAGCTTGAACAGAAGCATAATAATTACTGTGAAGCATCTTACTTGGGCTTTTCTTGAGACTGCAGTTTGTAGAGAAAGATTCACCAGCTGGTGTGCACCAGAGTTTCCTTGCCTGGCCATTCGGACAAGCAGCAGTGCGTCAAGGAACAGTGGTGTAGGAAAACTTTCTTGTAAGATACCGTCATGCGGAGATAATCCAGAAACTGGACTGAAAGAAAATTGAGAGTTTGAAATTGAGAGCCAAATGCAAAAATGTAGAGTAATTTGTGGGAATTTTGCTGAAGGAGGTGTGCTTCCATAAGGGTACGTCTTATTTTCAGTATAAAAGCGTACAGTGGTGAGAGTCCCCACTCAGTGTTTTGTAACTTTCATGTGGCGAATGAGGTTGTCGGTATCAAAAGCTGGAAATTCTTAATAAAAAATGGCTAAAATCCTTATTTGTGACTCCTTAATCCTAAAGGGAGCTGTTCAGGTCGCAAAGCACTAGGGAAAAGTGTGATTAATGATCAGTGATTAGTGATAAGTGATTAGTGGTTTTATTCAAACTGTTACCTCTGACCAGAAGCACACATCAGAGGATTAACAGGCTCTTTAGATAAATGCTCATTAGTGGAAGGGGGAAAGCAAAGATAATAGGCATGCACACAGGGACAACTTTCTAGGAAAATCATTCCTGTCTCTGGCATAATAAGCTCTATTAGCAGAAAGGCTCTTTAATTTAAAAGTTGCTTTTATCTTGTAAATCAAAGATAGATGTAATAGTTTGCTGCGCTATTATAGCCTAAATTTTCCCATATCCACTAGATGTGGATTATCTCGGTAGTGATATTTTATGAAAAAAAAAAACACACCACAATTGAATCTGTAAGAAACTGAACATTCCCAAGGGCTAAAGCCCTGCATCCCGGTGCATCTGCTCCCAAAGCCTGCTGGCAGCTAACTAGATGGCGCAGTCCTGTTCTGTGCGAATATACACTCCTGGGTTATGAACTTAGCGAGTAGCAGCTTGCTAGGTGTCCTTCAACACTTACAACAAAGTTGATTCTGTGCTGGGTTGGAGGCTAGACAGTGCTATGAGTTTGTAGTCACATTTTCCACTTCAGTTAATCTAGGGAGTTAAAGGCTACTGGAAAAATTAGTCTCATTTACTGAACGAGATGGTGAGAGAAAGAAGAAGAGAATGAGAGAGGGGCAAATAGCTACAGCCTGGGACATAACTCTTGATTGCACTGTTTTGTTCTGCTTAAATGAAGTACAGTTCTGATGGCCTTAATTAATGAAGCCTGAAAGCTCTTGGGAGTTTTTCCCCCAGCTATCACTGGCAAAGTGAGTAGGTTTTTTTTTTTTTTTTTTCAAATAAGTCACTTAAAAGAAGGAACAGTTGGTGTGGTGGTTGAACAAAACAACTTGGACCTGACTGTGCTCTACAGATTATGGTAAGGAGCCTGTTTTTATGATAACTAACCAGGGATTTTTCATTTCTCTTTATTATACATGGATTGGGAAAAACTGGTATCTACTGCTGTCAATAGACTTGGGGTTTCCTTTGTCCCATTAGCTTGCATGGGATTTATGTTTGGTTTCAGCTGTGGAGATCATCAAAGTTTCAAAACTTTAAAAGAAACGCTTGAGTGAAACAGGAAATAGAAATAATGAACTTATGGCATGAAAAAGAAACGGCTGTAGTCTCCCATTGTTACATCTTTAATTGGAGACTCCTAGGAATAGTCAGGCTAATGCTTAAAATCAAAAAGTTTTGTAATAACACATAAAAAAGGCAATAAGCGCTGTCTGCCAGTCTTGAATATTGGATGGCACTTTTCCAGGATTTAAAATTGCAATATTTTTTAAAGTTTACACATTTAGAACAAGCGGAAACCTTTTCCCCCTTCCAAAACACCCATTTATAGTTCAGCTTCAATTTATCACACTCCACTTCTGCTAATTTAACCCAGGGAATGTAAAGGGAAAGAAACCATGTATATACATTTAAAGAAAACATAGAAGCGAGATTGTACATGTAATTTTATTTATATCACCACTTAGCAGAACGACTTACAGATAAAGAGTAATAGGTGCTTTTTTAATTTGATATTCACTTCCTTGCGCTGAGAATCTAAAATGTGCTGCAATCACATTTATCCTGCTCACTGCTGAGGAATCTTCTGTAAAAGATTGTTGCTGTGAGAGCTAGAGTTCACTCTGGAGTTGGTAAGAAAGAGGTAATCTCCCAGTGCCTTCAGAAGGCAGCTTTTACATACTAAACCTTTCAACTCTGTGTGGGCAGAATCTCTCTGAGCTCAGTAAGTCTTGCAGGATGATTTGAAACTGGGTTATTAACTTGTCTCCTTGTGGCCCCTTCTAAAAACCTATCTCTGTGCCTCTAATCAGGGTATGAGGATTTTAAATATTAGAAGAGTTCTTGCAAGGTTGTTGCTGCTTTTAAAACAATTTCTTTAATCAAGGACTTTTCCTCTACTCTTTGTCATCCCGTGTCTCTTATTTCTGCCGTTAGTTAACTTTCTGAATTTCCTATAAACCTGTTGCTTTGAGGGTTTATACCTATGTTTATGTATTATTAGCAGTCTTTCAAGCTTAATTTTAATTCTAGTGACCGTCTTTTGTATAAACTCTTTATTATGAGGAAACTATTTCGGGACAAGATTTTGCAATAAAAGAAGAGCAAAACTGTTTTTACTTAAAACATTCAAAAAATATTATTTAGGACCATGGGATTTATTATTGGAACAAACTGGATTTTTTTTCTCAAGGCCCGTGAACACTGATTTTTCTCGTAACTCATTACAGGAATACTCTACTCAGTAGATGCAGTTGCTGGAAAAACAGATGTATAAAGCAACAAGTCTTCCAGTTCTGCTTCACAGGTCTAGGTGATTCTTTTGCTTTGATTCTGTTTTGGTTATCTGTTACTGATCAAATTAATAGGCAGACATATGTAACTAAGACAGCCTATTTGGCTTAATCGTTCATGTGTAAACTCTCATTGGTACAAATACATAGGAGTTCTAGTGGAAATATTTAAAATGCTTTGAGACTGTCAGTTGTAAGTACTAACTCTAGGGCCGATCAGACAGCTTGGTAAGTCACTCTGCAGTATCTCAAAACAATTTCTCTTGATTTTCCCTCTCTCCATGCTGCAAGCTATTCAACCCCTGATCCCACCCCCATGTTCCCCCTCCCCCCCTTATTCCTAGGTAAATTATCTCAGCAAATTATAATGCTCCAGAGATTTTAGCGCTCTAGCCTTAAAAAAGAACTTCTAGGGGTTTTGCATTTCTCTGCCTTGAGAAATGATCAAAGTTGATCACAAATTTAAGGCAACAGTTTAGAATAAGAACTATGAAAACATACTTTTTCCTCTTACCAAAAGTCATATTACTATGCTAATTTACAATTCTGAAGGTGTAGTATTCTCTGACACAGACAAAACAGTAATCTCAGACAATATGTTATCATGCTGAATTTTAACTTTAGCCGTGTTATAGCAGTAAGTACAGGAATTTCAGTACAGGAATTAGCTTTTGTAAACTTGACATGTGAAAACCAAGTCCTGTTATGGAAATACTTTTTTCTTTTGGTTACACATACAATCAAATAAATTATTTAAATACTCTCAGATATACATAACAAGCACAACATAACATACATAAAATAAATGTTTTGGATATGATGAAAGCACTTGTTGAAGCAGATAAGCTCTTGTGTCTTTTTACATCCATGAAGCTCTTGTGTTGGTTTGTGCACTGATTCTTTTGTTCCTATTATGGCTCAGGTTGACGGGGCAACCCTGAAACTCTAAAATAATACTTAATCTACTGTTTTTCACTAAGGCGTTATTTTAATCTGTAATTAAAATTACTGAGAGTCAGCATTTCTTTACCAGCCATTGCATGGGAAATGCAGGTGTTATTTGCCCTTAGAGAGTTAAGAAAGGTTGGTTGCACTGGTTTGTAGGTTTTTAGGTTGTGATATCAAATGCTATTTTATAAACACAAGGAGATTTTCCAAGGATTTTGCTGAAGGCTGTAGGATTTTCAAAGTAAAACATTGAAAGCTTACAACAATTTCCTTAGCTTAAAAGATGTTTTGCTTTTGGTTCTTGTTTCCGTCTTACACTTTTTTGAGAATTTGTTCAAGAAGTCGGTCCCACACACAACTTCAGAATAAATGCCTTGAAGCACTGTCACCAGCAGTGTTTGTGTAGGTGTGTGGTTTTAATAATCTCTTCCTTTGAGACAGCTCATGTCACTGTTGTGCCACCCTGCCACGTAAGGTGATTTGAAGGCGTGGGGTGCAGCCCTGCTTGGCCAGACGGCCCCATTTTTTGGGTGATAGAAACGGCAACATCTTTAGAAGAAGTCAGAAGGAATGAGATTTGAATTTAATTGGGAAAAACTACTACAAATCCTCTCTCACTTTTGCCAGCTGATTCTGCTTTTCTTTAGCTCTGAATGTTTTCATTGCTCTCACTAGGGTACTGAGACCTCTGCTAGCTCAGGAATTGGGCATGGTTTGATCTCACCTGCCGCCTTCTACCCCACATAAACTCTACAAATAGTTTCTAGTGCCTTTTTAACCTTTGCAGTGTTTTCTCAAGCAGCTTGCTTTTCTCTCATCTCAACTTCTTTCCTTCCTAAGGGCCTTGTCTCTGGGTGCCACCACTCACTGAACATTTCAATGCAGTTGAAATGTCTGGTCCCAATCTCATTATGTTTGTGTGTTTTAAAGTTTTCTGTCCACGGACGTACCGAGTCTAAACTAGTCATCCTTAAATACACTGCCCAAAATTAATATATAAATATGTAATTAATTTGGCCAATATTTTTTCCTTTAGAGGAAGCTGCCTTTTTTCCTGCTTACTTTGTGGGCTTGTGCCTTTAGTTACTCTCTCATTTCATATAAGGCAGTGTTGTTCATTGCCACCTTTTTCTGAGCTCTTTGCAATTACCCAGAAACTAATTTGTCTTCTCTGGGAAATGAATCTGGACCAGAGGCTCCTAGATTTGACATCTAATTTTTTTTTTCTCCTGGTCTAATGTAAGGAATGCTAGTTAATATGCTCAACACTGGGGGCTCTGTAGCACAATAAACAGAATCTGAGATTGGATTTAGGATGTGTTGTATGAAGCAGCTATAACAGTAAGCAATAAATTGAGATGTTACTGTATTGTACTCCCTCTCTCTTTTTTTCCTTTTCTGTTCTTTAAGTATTTCAGTTCTGGAGTGCTGAAAATACTACCTGTAGAGTAGTATTTTGCCTAAGTAAATGCTCCAAGATATGGAGGATGCTATAAGTAGGTCACTTGGTCATGCACTGATGCTGCAAATCAGCTGCCAGTAATTCAGTCATGGGTTTGCAATCATTCCCACTCCAAATATACCTCTCACTTAACTTTTCAAAAACTTTTGTTCAACAGCAATGCTCTGCTACTAGGTGCAGAGCTTTAAATTATGAATGGCATCAAGTTGCACCAGAAGAGGTTTAGCTTGCATATTAGGAAAAATTTCTTTACCAAAAGGGTTGTCAAGTATTGGAATAGGCTGCTCAGGGAAACAGCTGAGTCACCATCCCTGGAGGTAATTATAAGATGTGGCAGTTGGGGACATGGTTTTGTAGTGGATTTGGCAGTGTTGGGTTAATGGCTCAACTTGGTGATCTTAAGGGACTTTTCTATATCATTCTGTAGTAGTAAATTATAACTTCATAGGTTACTCTGAATACTCTGAATTAACCTTAGGCAATTGGTTTGGTTAAATCTGCTTTTGGTTCTGGTCAAGTCAGTGAATGAGTTTGTCACAATTTTTTTTATGTGCGCAGTAGGAATTCCAAAGGTGACCTGAGTGTGTGATGGCAAAGAGCCTGGAATTGTGCTTGTCCAGAAAGAGCACTGCCTGTGTTAGAAATTTGGACTTGCCAGTATCTTGCTTATAGGAAACTTCTTTTCTCGGGATGGTTGTAAAATACAACCTGAAAAAACTAAAAAGGGAGCAATGGAGTAGAAGCAGATCATCAATTGCTTTGTTCAGGAATATATTTTCCTACCTGTTATTTAACTTCATTACTGAATGAATGCTTTAAGAAGAAGAAATTTTGCTTAAGGGTTTGTGATAATTTCAATCACCACATCGGCTTCATTTTTTGTGACTTAAAAAAACCCCTCAATTTACTGGCAATGATTGGAGCAGGGGGAATGGCATTTGCATATTTTTCTTAAAGGTTGAAGAGATCAGGATCAACATCTGTACAGAATTCCATAGTTTTCTAGAGTGCACAAAATGAGAGATTCTGTAGCTAAAAACAAGCTAAGGATTTTTCCTTCTTTTCTTACTTCCATATCCTTAAGTGTATCTGTGTAGCACTTAAAAGTTGTTTTATATCTGTTATTAAATAAGGCCAGTGTAAATTTCTTTTACTGGATGTGCGATGGAAAAGTATTTTAAAAAGGCAGTGGGGAAAAAAATGAGTGATGTAAAACTGAAACCACTTTCTACAATTCCTGTACTGCTCTTTCATCCTTCAACACTACTAAAGCAGTACATGGACTCAGGCATGAAAACGGGTAAAGTTCGAGTAATTGATGGTTTATCACAGAAAGTGAGAGAAAGCAGTAATTTAACTATTTTGATGAGAATCTTTAAAAGACAAGCTTCTGTAAATAATTTGCTATGAAAGTAGAAGGGATCAAAAGAGCCATGGGGTTTATGACGGGGTAAGTAGAATTACATTCTTGTGGATTTAAAAAATATCATAGTAGAGCCTAATTCTCCACTCACCCTGATACAAATCTGGAGCAACTCTATTGAAATCTGCAGAGTTACCAACTGCAATAATACTCATTGAGAAGAAAATTAGATTCACGGGGTCTATTCTGAACGTAGCCTATCAGTTGTGCGCTGTGCAAATCCCATTATTAAAGCAATAGCCTTACATGTCACATTAAGGACGGCTGTTTCCCCAAGACGAACATGTTTGTAGCTCTCCTCACTTCGTGGCTACTTTTTAAGGGGGCAGGGGGATATTGAGAATACTTATTTTCTGCTCAATTAATATTCCTTCCGTGCACTCTCCTTCCTCTCACACGCTTTATGTGTGGGTGCGCAGTCTGCACTCTCCATCATCTATCTGTCTGTGTCTCTTTGCCTGTGACAGTCACCACTCCGGCCTCAGGCTTGCACAACACAGATGAAAAGCCCACCAAGGTTTTCAGTTAAACGTGGCAGGGTATAATTCTGCTCCTAAATATGATATGCATTTTCATTTTACCAACGCAGCCGTGACTTGGAAGTAACACCTTAGACTTCAGTTACATTTTGTATGTGGAGGTTTTGGCTTTTCTTTTAGTATTTGGAAAAAAAAAAAAAAAGCGATAGAGGGGGAAAGAGGTGAGGAGGCAGTGTGGCTTGGCAGTTTTAATAAATTGGAGTATTTGTTTGCAGCACTGGAAAGCAAAACCCAGGCCACTCTGGCATCTTGCATAGCTCTCAAGCTGGCCTGAGAGTGGGAACAAAGTCTTTGAGAAATGGGGGGGAAAAATATCATCACTGCCTGAGCTACTCTGACTTTGTTTATCAAACAGCAATCAACAGGGAATTCTGAATAAAGAAAAACATTGTAAAGAGTGATAAACAGATAGTGTCCAGTGTTCAACCTGCACTTTGCCCAGCCCTAATCACGTACACTTACTTGCTTCCAGTTTTCTTCATTTGGCCCAGCATATGTGGGCTCTGTTACTTTTGAAATTGGTATAAATTGATTGACTTCTCTGAAGTCAATCCAGTGTGTGGAGTGAGGCCCATGGTTGATTATTAATGGCACACAACGGGCAACTTCTGTGTATATTCTTTTGTGAGAGGACATAACAAATATTTTTAGGCCCTATAGGCACTCTGGTGTGCAAAGACTCTGGATCCTTAACAATCCAGAGGTTAATTTATTAAAAAAAAAAAATGAAGCAAACCCACAACTATTATTTCATTGCCAAACATTTTTAAAAAGCACTATTTATGTAGGCCCTATATAAGCACACATTGTTTTATGTTCCTTCTGCTGGCTTTGCGTTTGACTAAACCATTATTCTCGGAGCGCTGCTGTGCTGAGATCATCAGTGATGATGGTGTGAAAACAAACAAGTTTTAGCATGAGAAGTCACTATATAATTTGACAAGGAGGTTGTCAGCACCAAAACATCTACATTCATTTCATCTCTGGTCAAAGCAAAATAAAAATCAGATGGCTAATGGGAAAAAGTACATTCTTAGGAGGAAGGGAAGGGGATTGGATCTAATTCTGCAAGGTGCCATGTCAACCAGAAGTAGGACCAATCTCAATTCCCACTGAGGTCAGTGGGTGCTGAGGGCACACAGGGAGTAGTGGCATTGGGTCCCTTTTCTCTCAAGTTTAGTAAAACTGCTGAGATGAAATTTAATTCTTCATTAATTCAAACTGGTAGCAAGTTCTTGGTAGTAAAGCTCTCTGTTAAAGATCAAGACATGCTTCAGCTCCTCAATAAAGAGCTAAAAGAGTATGTACTCTAATTCTGCAGCCTGCAAGGAGTCCTTCAACATGAAGAGTTCTGCATATACCTTAATGGTACGAAAATCCTGCTTCAGAGAAAAACATTTCTGGCCTCTGTTACAATACACAAAATAGGGAATTTTATTCTTTTGTAAGTGACCTTTAATGTTATTAAGAATGATTTTGTATTCCCTTGTGTTAAGTTAAAAAGCTTTGGGACTAATGAATGCAGCAATGTATAGTCAAATATGTGCTGTGAAAAGTAAGCTATCAGCTATGTGGATGCCCCCCAACATTTTTTCCTTTGTTCCTCAGCAAAAAATTATAGTGGGCTGTTTTTAACAGAAACAGTTAAAGTCAATGGATCCCAGATGAGCCAACCAACTTAATAATACTCTAAAATTTAGGAGTTCCAGATAGTTTATTTTACTGCTATGCGGTGGCCTTACACTTGAACCTCTTACTGGATTATCTAAATTGAGTGGAGCTTGCAGGATACACAAGGAAGCACTCTGAAAAACATTGCTCCCTCTGTAGCAGTCAGGATGCTACATGCTATATTTTCTCTCTTGTGCCGTCTGATTCTATACAAATTTTCTTGCCAAAAAGTTGCTATTCCAAAATATTGAGACAGCCTATTTCTAGGCTGTCAGTCTTCCAGTTTTCATTTCAGAGTTTTGAGTCAGTGCACTGTCAGCCAAAAGCTTTTCAGCAGGCTGAAAGCTTTTAGGCACAGAATGAGCGTAGAAGAAATATTTTCAGCATTGTAATTAATTCTAAATTAATTTATAATGAGGACAATAAGAGGCATGATGGCAACTGTTTTATCAAGCTAGCCGTGGAAATAGATTTGATTTTCTTTTTAAATTTGAATTTGCTATGTTGGTGTCAGATAGCTTAAATGTACTGAGGATGCCTTGCAAGTGAAGTGTAGGTTTGACGAACTGGGTATGCAGAGCTCCTTGTTGTACCTCTTTTTTCAAGGAAACAGCCTTCCTTGAACAGGGAAAAATGTCACATTGGGAGTGCTGCTGAGCCACGTGGCCTTGTGACTGTGGCAGTGAGGTCTACCTTATGCCTCTCCCAACCAATAAAATTGCAGCCACCAGAGTTCAGGTGCTTTCAGAAAGCCCAAGCAAGAGTTCAAACAAATTTCTCACTTGGCTCCAGTGCTCAGAAAATATTGGACAGGGAAATGCCCATGTCTGCATTTATGGAAAGGTTAGTGCTCAGAAGCACCTGGAATGGGCAGGTATTGCATGGAGAACGTATTTTGTAAAATATCAATTTTTTGTAGCCTGACTACAAAGAATTTTAAGAGAGAAACCAAGTCTGCAGTTTGGCAACTGGTTTGTTCAGAGAGACTCTTGTGTGCACAGGAAATGATACACAGCAGTAAATTGTGTAGCTTATTCTTAGGTGAGAAAGAGGTAAAAGCAAGTGGTCCATGCCATGGAAATAACATTTTTGATAAAGGTTGGTTGTGAAAGAGTTAAATGAAAATCCAAATAGGAGTACTTTTTTCAGCCTTCTATAACTCTGGATATCACTTTCCCCACATACCTCATGCCTTCCTACTAACCTTCTTCAAAATAAATGCTAAAAAAGCATCACCTTTTTGGTGCCCGCATTAAAATTCCGGTTATTTCTCTGCCTAATGACCAACTCTGCTTGGAGCTGTCTGTGCTCTCAAGTATGGTGTATGTGAGATGGTCTGAGAAGTGGCAAGGTCCTGACAGAGCCTCTTGTCTCTTGCTAAGCCCCATATTTAGCACAGAGGGGATTTCCTTGCCGTTGTGTAGAGAAGACAGTTGGGCCACAGGGTTTTTCTCTGCACCCCATCCAATCCTGAGTTAAATCAAGCAGCAGTTGCCAGGGGTAAAGTCGGTGCCCTCTGAGCAGCCTCTTTGGAGGGGAGTACATTTGGCCTTTGCAGCCAGGCTAGTGACATTTTTCGAGGGGAAAAAAATACTCACCAAAGACTTTCACACAAAGAACTTTACTGAAAAGCATGGAGGCATGAAAGTGTTCACAGTTAAAGATCAAATTTTCTGCGTAGCTTCAGCCAAAATAAAAGGGGAGAAAAATATGTGAAAAAGTCAAAATACTGTATTTCAACATTTTTTGAAAATGAGGTACATCTTCTTTGAAAATTGATTTATATTAAGGAAGACATAAGGCACTACATCTTTCAGAGGTTATTTTTTTTTTTATTTGTGCTGAATAAAGTCTTTCAGGTTGATGCAAACACTTTCACATTTACCTGCCTTTATTTGTCTGCTCTTGGCTCGGGAGGCTGGGGTCTCTTTATCTTTCTGGTCTGAGCCACGTAACTCTGTGCATATGAGACAGGAACAAGCTCCTGGAAAGCCGTGTTTGTTGAGAACTTCAAATAGCTGGGTAGAGGCCTTTTGTTGGCCAAATCTCCCAAATATTTCCTAAGACGTAGTCTGGTCTGTTTTGATCTGTCTGGAACAAGGAAGATGACTGCCTTCCCTAGAGGGCATTGCAAAATCAATGTAATCAACTGATGGGATCAGAAAAAGATTGGCTGAAAGAAACCAAGTCTTTGTACAGCACCTTTGCTGAGAGTAAATTTAGGAGAGGCTGTCCTCTACTAAGAATACAGTCAGAAATATCTTGGACTTTTTTTGAATTAAATCACTGCAAATTTGTTAAAATTCAGAAATTGGAGTAAATGGAGAAAGACTCTTTTTTAGTTGTACTAGTGACTTAGGTTTTTAGGGTCTTTTAAAATGTATTTATTTATGGGAAATGTGGATGTCTTAAATGGATTTCTCTTACTGGGAATTATCTGGTGGAAGTTCTGATTAATTTGAATATTCAAGGATGGATTAAAAGGAAGCTGAAGGAACAATTAACGTTTCCTAGGTATGGCTTTTTTTTTTTTTTTTCCCTTTGAGCAGATTAGTTTCTCATTTTTTATCAGGAGACATACTAGGTTTTGATGAGGAAGAAATTCTGGCTTATTCTGGTTGTGTGGAATTGCTTTTCTTAGCTCATGTGTAGTATTTAATCTCCATGTGATGGCTCTTTAACTTGTCTTTTCAAGTGTGTGTTTTGGTGGTTTGATGGTATGTAGAACATTTCCTTCCTGTACTTCAGCATTCTGACCAAAATCTGAGTATGTTTGAAACCTTAGCTTATTCACACTTCCTAATCATAATCCCCTTGGTTTCCTTGTCAGCACCTTTGTGGTATTTCTCTGGACACCTCTATCTAATATCTCCAGAGGTTATTCTACAGAGTAACCTTTGACAAGATCTATTACTTACTACTTACTGCTTTTAGCAAGGTGAAAAGAGGTCAGTCTCTGTAAAAGGCAGGCATTATTATAAGACTGCTGTAGAGTCTCTTGGTGGCTTGTCCATCTCTCCTGGCAACACTGCAAATCAGTTCAGCCACCTCCTCTACAGCACAAAGAAAATTGCATTTCTGACCGGATACGATCACATGCAGGTAGCGCACGTCCGTGGGGAAGTGTCTGCTTTGTGCATTACAAAGCTCCAGGTGGTTTCTTTGTCAAGGTTGTAGCACATGGATGCACCCACTGGAATCTGTGAGATTTTTGCTGTCAGCTTCAAGGGTAACAGGATTTCAGCCTGCTAGTTTTTGTGTGATCCATTTAATTGAACTTCATGGCCAATGCTAATGACGTTTGCTGCTGCAAGAGTTGAATTGGTAATTTGGTTACCCCTCCTGTCAGAGTTCAGGATCTTCTAAATGAGGGTTGGTGTTGTCTGTTTCTTTAACCAAATTAAGATGCAAAAGCTACCTCTTTCGGATTTGAAAAACGCAGATTGCAAAATCTCATTTTGCCAAAAGAGTAACTACAAGATCATTTTGGCTGACTATACAAAATCTCAGAAATTAGACAAAACGTATTTTCTTCCAGATTAATTAAAAATATGAGAAATTGTTCAGACGACTTTAGACAGATCCCAGAGGTATTGAAAATACAATTTGAAATGAGTATCTAGTCAGTTTATCTGCATGCATCCTCTAGAAATGAATGAAAAATCTTCCTAGGGAGCTTTGAATTATCTCAGTCTGGGGTTTTGTCGATGAAGGATGATGATGTTTTTAGCCTGGTTCTATCAGTTACTTATCACAACTTGTTTTTTCATCATTTCTGTACATGTAAATTCTACAAAAGCTGCTGGTATACCTTTCATATGCAAATAGTTATAATACAGGGAAAAACGCTCTCTGAGATTTAACAATAAATCATAAAGATTTTCCCTCTCATCCTCAAGCACTGAAACCCAGGCTAACTTGTTGCTAACATGGCTTTCACTTTCTGTCCATAGTCTACCAATTAACCACATGCAGACAGTGACTGAAATGCTCTGTCTTGGAGTAGAATTTAAATTTGATTTACCTAATGGGAGCTCATTGCCACATGACTACTGCATGTGTATGGCCTGGGCAGCTGGGCCTGAGCTCTCTGCAAAAATTAGGCATGATAACTGTCTGAGAATTTTTAAAGTATATAGGAAGAGCAGGGTATAAATGTGAAATGTGTATTACTTCTTTTGCTTCAAATAAGAAAATGAAAAATTAAGAGAAGTAATGCTTTTTTTTCAGTGTGATCATATAGAGGTTAAAATACAAACTGCCAAGGCAAAACAACTTTCTGCAAGATGGAAAAGAGGTTTCCTTGAAGTCCTGTGGTTCCTGATGTTCTACTCATTTTCTGGGCCAGCAACCTCCCAAAAATCTGTTCACTAAGAATTCACCTGTAGGAGTGCTTGGCATATTCTTTTCTGCCAAGCTCACTCTACATTTTTAAGCATGCAGAGAAGTCCTGATGTGTGTATGTGTGTGTAATTTTAGTTTTATTTTTAATTGCATCTCCCCCTTTGGTTTAAACTCTGTAGCTGGAGATTTAGTAATTAACCAAGTGAATTGGCCTTGCACTCAAGTGTTACAACTAAAATCTGTATCCTGTGGTTACAGTTCAGGGCTCTGTCCTTGCAGAGATGAGCAAGTGTTAGCAGAACAATTCTTTGAGACTGTACCCCAGAGAATGAGACCAAGAGGTTGTAAGGCAACTGGATGCATCAACATGGCAGAGCAGGAGAAGGATACACAAATCCTTACTAACAGAGAAGTGGAAGAGCTTGCAGACAGTTTTCTGGTCTGTTTTTGGAGGGAGAAATGCAAAGACTCTCTAGTGGGGATGTTGGAGGCAGGAGGTGGTGTAGAACCAGGGTTGAACTAGGCAACAGTGGGTTTAATCTGCTTCTTTCTCAAGGCCTTTGGGTTTTGTGGAGGCTCTGAAAAAAGCCATGAAGTCATCCTCCACAGGTAGAACCCTTCCCTGCTAGAAACTGTTGACCTTTTACAGTAAATTAGGTCTCAACATAAATTTAGTGCTTTGTGCATTTTAAGTTCCAGCCACCAAAGTAAGGTGCTGTCAGAATAGAAAGTAATTACGGTGTTATTTTCACTATCTTCACAGTTGATGAATAACATCTGACTTATATTCTGTCTGAAAAGCTTGTATATGTGCTTCTTTGTTTGTTTATTTTATTTCTCCCCCCAGCCCAGCCACAAAAACCCCACGCTCATCAGTGTAAAACCTTGCACTGACTGAAGGGGGGATTTCATGTACAATTGCCAAAAAAAAAAAAAAAAAAAAAAAAAAAAGCAGAGCCTGTATCGAGGGAGAAAAAAGTGTGAAAAAAGGGTTTCTGTCTCTTCTCATCTGCTTCCATACTTCCTTTTACTCAAGATTTTCAAATATTATCAGTGTTAGAAGCTCTGTATGTCCCATTTTTGTTGCATTAATGCTGTAAGGTAGATTTACATGGATTGTACAGTTTGCTTCAGACAAGAAAAAAGCCTCTGCACGATGGACAAACCATCACTTGAAACCAAACTCCTGTCGGTCAGTACCCTGAACCAAGTGGCACCCAGCTTTGCTACAGAATTTGATGGCTGGGCAGTCTCTTTGCTGAACTACCAAACCCCTTATTAACTGTAAAAGACTGTGAAGCTGTAAATACAGAGAAAGTAAGTAGCTGCATTGGAAGATAAAGGCCAAAGAAATTTAGAGTTCAAAGAAAAGAAGGAAAAGACTCAGTGAATCCTTGTATGTGCGATGACTGAGAAGATTGATTCCCTTAATGGAAAGCTTTTGTTTGTGTAGAACTTGGTTGGGAAAATTTTGGCCAAAAATCTAAGTGCATTTTTGGTTTTGTTTAAGGTACCCATGTGATGGTCAACTTTAGGCAGATCAAATTACAGCTACAGATCCGTTAACTGTGGAGAGACTCACAGCTCTCTACCTCTCCTCCACATGTACCAATGATGAGTCCAAAAAAAAGGGATTTCTTTACAAAATATTTGCTTTCACTTTAAGTCTTGCAAACTTGGAAGTGGGAGGTCTGTTTGGTCTAGCTGGGTGTTTGCTTGTCTCCATGGGTATGGCTTTTCCAAAAGATGGTTGACAACGTTCTTGGTTTGAATTAGATGGAGCAGAAATCTGGGACCTGCAGGGACCTGAGGCTCTCCATCAAGAGTTTGGACTATGTTAGCTCTTGCCACTTAGCTGTTTCATGATTAGGAGGATGCATCTGTCCTCCCTTCGGTGGTACCTGCTGGATAGGGGGATGGCACATCCCTTGCCCTGTAACTTTCTTAGGTAGATGGTCTGCCTGGGCTCCCTGCACCAGCACGAGCTGCGGCACATATATCATGGAATTCCCCCAATTTTGGGGTCTTCAAAATTATGTCTAAACATGGTGTCCTGCAGTGTTCCTAACAGAAAACACTTTTATCAGCTTATCTGAGCAGGAAGTGTGTTTGCAAATTTCTGGAGGTATTCAGAGGTGGCAGGAGTTGTGGTAGTTGGGTGAATGTTCTTTCCCCGTAAGCTGGACCCGGTTTGGAAGATGAATTGTTGCTTTCTGGCAGACCATGCCCAAGAGCCAACCAGATCTGTGCTCCTAGAGCAGTGTCTTCTGGTGGCCTCCTGTGCTCTGTCTCTTAAGGCTGGTGAAAAAATCTGGGAGAAAACAGCCCCAGGTGAATTGGAAGAAGGGTGAAAGTGCGGAAATGTGATATTTCCCAATCATGATGTTCTCAGCCCCTCCCACGTCTCCAGGATAAAGTTCATTTGCCGTAAGATAAGGTAGGTTTTCTTATCATGAAAGAATACTTCAGAAAAACTTTGGCTTTAATTTCAAAGCAAACGGAAAATGCGAGTTCAGATCAATCAGAAAGTCAGTGAAGGTGTTTTGTGTCAAAAGACAAGTTCTTTTTTTGGCTGTAAACATTGTTACACTATTTACAATATAATACTGTTGTTTATACTTCTAACTTTTTGCCCATTAGAACAAATTTACTTTCAAGATGATTAAAAGCTTTTAATTTTAAAACATTCTCTTTACCTGGTTGTGTAGTGATTGTGATTTCTTTGGGAATAAATTATTGAGGTTAGGTGATTCTGCTGTGCCAGCTGGATGAAAGACCTTGCAGTAAATCGGTATGGTATTAAATCAGATTGTTGCTGTTTCTGCCGTTGAGCTGGGATTCTGCTCTAAGATGCTTGTAATTTCTGCATTTCCAAAGGCTTGGAAAAATACTCTCATGAAAAACTAAACATAGTGGGTAATGAAGGCTAAAATTGTTTATACTAATCACGTCAATTGGAAAATGATCTTCACTCAGCAACTCTTCTACCAGCAAATTAAGACAGCAAATGAGTATGTTGGTGTTTGGGACCAGCTTTACTTTCCAGCAACTTCTAGTGGGCTCTTGCCCTGTATTCTGCCTCAAAACAATGACTGCATCTTCTCTTCATCTGTGAGGGCTTTTCTTCTCAGTTATATGGTTTGTGTAATAAACCATTAGTATGTATATGCTGCAGTTTGTTGCAGTCTATCCAGCAGAAGTCCGAGTTTGTGGTTTGTGCTATCTGGGCTTTTGAAGAGTGACTGCAGGCTAAGCACACCTGCCTGCACCTCAGTGGTACCTCTTCACTTCATTAAACATGGTGCTTGGTTACTTTTCACAAGTTTCTTTAGATAAAAATTTGAAAACCTGGAGGTTTCTCGCGTACTTCTAAAGACTCGTGAGGAAGAAAATCCCAGCATTTCCAAGGAAAATACGAGCGGGCTTTTGCCAGTGTTTAATGCTGTGTAAGCACCCCTCGCACACGCAGAGATGCTCAGCTGCGGCTGGGGTAGCCGGCTTGGCACTAAACGCCGGCCGGACTGCCGGTGCCGGGTGCCGGTGCCGGATTCCCTGGCCCTCTCCCTGCGCCCGGTCGCCAGCAGAGGCTGCTGCCAGCCCGCGCCTGGCGCCGGGAAGGGGCGGGACTCACCGGCCCCGCCCGGGCAGCGGCTCCGGCTGTGCCGTGCCCGCGCCGGGGACCGGCAGCTCTGCGATGGGTGCATGGATGGATGGATGGATGGATGGATGGATGGATGGATGGATGGATGGATGGGCGAGCTCACCCTCGGGGTGAGCCACGGGTACACACGCACAAAACCGGAACGACGCCGTTTCAGGGGCGAATGCTTCCCGCTGGGAAAAAGCTCTCTTAACAAAGCCCAATGAAATGGGGCTTATAAAGGGAGTTGTTGACTTCACGTTAAGAACTCGGGGCATTTTCCTCCTGTGTACATTTTCATTCCATCCCGGCTTTGCGTTCTGCAGCGATGTTTGGTTTAAAGCAGACTCTCATGACAGTTTCTTTCATGTGTTCAAGGAGTCGGTAACCCAAGGGACTCGACATCAGACGTACATAAATCTCTCTGAAGAAGCGGGAAAGTATATGGAGAACCGACTTTTTGCAAGATCAAGATTAAAAGGCAACGAATTAGTGTGTTTCTGCTATGGGGCATTAAAAACACTGTTTACGTTAGCAGGGATCCCGATATTTTTGTGATAACATGCTACTCTTTAAAAAAGCCTGAGCATGATAGGTGTCAGTGACTATTTTGTATAGACAAACGAGAGGTCGGGTTTTTTTCCCGCAGGAGTGCATGGAGTTTAATCAGCAAGATTTAGATCTTGGGCTGGTTCTCTCAGCATAGTAGTAAATCATTCCTAAATCTTAAGGAGGTGTGCCACAAATTCTACTGACTTTCAATGTAAGGCTTCACATCCAACAGCATTGATTTAAAAATAGGTCTCTTGCCTTTTGAGAACATACCATCTACTTAAATTGTGTTTACTGTATGGAAGAAGTCAGGATTTTCCTGGCGAATTATAGAAAAATGATAGCCTGACTTACTCTGTAAGTGACACCTGTTTAGGAATAATTTGTTAATTGCTACTTCGAGGCTGATTCTTGTGTTCATCAACTGAATAGGTTTAGTTAATATCACATACTAATTTACTGAATAGCTGCTCAGTCTAATGCAGCACTAATAACATGTAATTACCTGCTGCGGTTCCTCCAGTCTGCTTGCAGGGCTCAGCTCTGCGGCAGAGGGAGGGAGAAATACGTGGGATAGAGAGAAGGTCATATTCTTCACTGGTGTAAAGTCACATTATTCATTCATGTCAAGAGATTGTAGTTTGTAAATCTGCCACTCACTTACTTGGTTTTGGGAGCCTTTCTCTGAAGGAGCTCTGGTGAGGTACAGTCCTGCTTCCTGCGAAGAGGGCTGCCAGACTGCAGTGCTGATGTTTGCATAACTGCTCTTCTGAAGCATGTAACATCTTCATTTTAATCCAGTTGCAGTCCTAACAGCTGGCCCCTGTTGAAAATGATAGAAAATTTTTCCTAGTGAAACAAGAGTATTTTAATATTTTTTGTGAAGTAATTGTGCATATCTTCTTTCTATGCCCAGCTTGCACATATATATATCTGACATTATAGCAGACTATATATGTACGTATGCATTAATGTACTTTTGGTAATGTTATTTACTTAGGATACATGGAAAATTGTTAACTGTGAATGTGGAACTTCAAAGTGAAGCTGGGAACATGAATGAAAATTGAAGACACTGTGTTGGGTGTAAGTGCTCAGTCAGTGAGAAGAAATTTGCTTCAGACCTACGTACTGCTGCTTCAGGCCAGATTTTGGTCTATGAAAGGCTTTATACAGTTGTAGTGAGGTCTTTTATTGGTGAATATTTAGTTGCTTTGAGCAGTATTTTTTCACAGCATGTGCCATACACACCAGTAATACAGGCACTGCACAGTGATATGGTTTAGTGCAGGTCTCTTAAATTGTATTCTAGTAAGGCACAGGAAAATATATCAGTCCCTTTCTTACAGGAAATAGATTTGTTTACATAAAAAAAGTATGTAAGCAAATGTATACCACCAAGTACAGTATGTGCAGTACATACAGGGGAGTAACAGTTGCAGTGTTGGTGATTGATTTCCCACTTGCTAGTGGGTCTATGATGGTAATGCATTTGGCTGCAACAAGGACAATTGTGAGAGAAAACCTTTTGTTTTACAGCTCTTCCCTTCTCTAGAAAGGGTACTACTGGGCAGCTGGAGAGGGCCTCCTGCCAAAAAAGGGCAGCAGCCACAACAGAGCATGTGGGCATTTCGTGTGCAATATTCTGGGCATTAGCAAGAGTGGACACCAGGTTGCAAAGAGAAGCTGCCTTTAGTGAGACAGCTATTTACAGGGGTACTGCAGTTCTGGCTGTCTCTGAATCCAGGTGCACATAATGCATATGCATGAGCTATAGTCACCTGGATAATCTCATTCATGAGTTTGACTTATTTTGTTTATCTGGAGGAGGCTGGGTTGCTCACTCGTGACTGGTGAGTTGGCTTGGGAGTGCACTGCTGAAATTTGTCTGGTCTGTCTTATCCACTAGATCTTTCTCAACTGGACATATATTTTTTTTTTAAAGAAGTACTTCTTAAATTTTTATTTTTATTTTTATTTGTCTACCTTTGCCTGTTTTCACTATCTGGACTTTGACTTCCAGACTCCCCATGACCTCCACTCCCTGTGCAAGGCTGGATTTTAACTGAGTGCAAGCATCACATTGCTGATGCATATCAAATCTGGAATGACGGTCAAATACTCTGCCCACTTGTGTCTGGGTGTTTCTTGGGGGTCTTGGATTTCTTAGGATTAAGCATTGAGTCCCCATGTCCAAAGCAGGAAGTTGCATTGCTTTTTTATTTCAGCTTACCGGTTTTCAGCCTCCTACTCTGCTGTGTTTAGGAATAACTGAAACCGGTTCTTACAGTCCCGAAATGCCTCTTCCTTAGCATCTTCTACAGTGACAGCAACACTAATACATGAGTCTCTTCTCATTCCTGGTCCAGTTTACAGCAGGCAAGGCCTTGGTGCTTGTATTTGCTAGCCAATAGATGTGGCAGTGTGCCAGACCTACTTTTATCCCCTTAAACTAAGATGCCCTGAATATATCTTGATAATATTGCTTCAGCTGGTGCTAATGGGTTTTGACCTCTTTGCTCTGCCTTTTTTCTCAGCAATTTTGAATTGGGGTACAGCGGGTACAGCCTCTGATTTATGTATTTTCTTTTTTTATTGCTAGGATGGCTGACCTAGTCTTTGCTAGTTTCTACAGGTATAGTCGTTTTTTTTCAAGGTTGCTGGATTCAGTAGCTCTCCCAAAGCATAACCCCCCCTGCATTTTAGCATGTCTTTTTTTTTTTTTTTTTTTTTTTTTTTTTTTTTTGCTTGGCTGTACCTTGTTTTCTAGGTGTTCTTGTCTTTGAAACTTAACCTATGTGTTCAGCCAGAGCACTGCATGACCCACAGTGACTATTCATTCCCAGGGTATTAGATGAAGGAGTCGTGGTGTTGTATTGCATTCAAATCAGTGTCTTGCTCTGCCCCGTTGCCCAGTGGTGGGTGGTACTCCTATGAGTCATCTGCTATAAATGCCAAATGATAGCATCTTTTGCTTCATGATGTTCTTGTTGGCAGCGTTGTGCATCACCAGCACTCGGTCACATTTTTCCTGTCTAATACTGCTGCTCATCACAGTTGTGATCGTGTTGCATCTGGCTCCACGACCCAGCTGCAATCTAGCTAGTTGTTTAATCCAGGCGCACACTTGCAGATACAGCTGATAGTTTTGTATAGCATTTGTACTCAGAAGTCTCTTCTTAAGTTATGTGTCCTAAGTTACGTACATACTCTCCTCCTAGAGTGAATTTTTCTGTCCTCAATCACTGCCCATACAACTACATTAGCTACTCGCTTACCCCCTTCCCCAAGATTACTGTGGCTTTAGTATATAAAGCAGTTCTGTTTCCCACAGTTGTCCATAGTCTGTGTATTTTTTTTTCTTTCAGCCTTTCCTGATGCTTTCCAGATCCTGTGCACGGGAGCAGAGCGCCAGCAATCTCAGTTAGTCTTTGTTCCGCCGTCTAAATTCTTCAGATGTGTCTCTATGTACTTAATCTTCATGAGAACTTCTCATTGTTTTGATCCTCTATCTGTGTAATTCAGCTGCCTGCATTGTTTGCAGATACTTAACTGGGGTTAAATTTGTTTTTTTCTATTGATAATTCTACAAGTGCTCTTGCCCGAAGTAATGGTTTTTATCTGTCTAAACTTGAAGTGGATGGCTGCATTCTTCATTCTCTGATGCAAGCATCTGTGTCTTCTTCATGTCTTGTGGCATCAGGCTGAATTCTTTTTCTACAGTATCTTTTCATTTGAGGTCACAGAACTCATCGTAACTAATTTTTTTCCCACAATATTTCCAGTGTTTTAAACATAATCTTCTTATTCACTTTTTGTCTATTTCTTCTTTCTATTCTGCTCACTGTTAGGCTGGGGGAGTGATGGGACAATGTAGTAGAGCTTTTAAAAATTGGTACAAATTCACATCCTTCTCCTGAGAGTGTGGAATATGTTTTATATGAAAATCCTAACTTTTTTGGTAGTCTGAATCCCTTCATGTTGCCATTACTTTCTGTTCCTAAAAGCTACGTGAGTCTTTGTTTTTAACTCTCTCTGTTGCAGCTATCCCACTGGGCTGGTTGCTGTCATGTTTTTGGCATGTTGGGTACTGGCTATCGATGCTGGAGGATTCTGTTCCGAAAGTTTTAAAAACTAAAAGCTAGCCTGCTACTTCTGTCAATGCAAAATGCTACAGAATGCCTCTTCAGCTTTCTGAACTTGTGGGCAGTGTTAGTGAAGCCAGTGGGCACCAGGTGTTCTTCATCTCCTGGCCTCCAGCTGCGAGGGGGTACCCGACACACTGGCTACACCTGCATGGCCCGGTGCAGGGATGCTGCAGGGATTTAGGGCAGGGCAGTCCAGGTCTGCAGAACTCATGGTGAACCACGCTGATGCAGACCTGCATGTGACAGAGCTACTCAGGTGTCACTGGACTCTATTTCCTGGCACTCTGAGTCCTGTGTGGGTAAATCTGATACAGCACAAACTAGTCCGCATTGGTCTCATGGTAATAGCTCGAGCAGGAGAGCAGTGCTTGAACCAGCAGCCTGATCTCAGAGCTTCACAGGCTCTACGTAATACCAGGTACTGCTTTTCTCTGTCGGGATCACAGTTAATCCACTGAATCTGGAAAACCACCCGTAGATAACCGAGATTTGAGAGTGCTGGTGTGTGCTGAAACTTAAGAACGCAATTGAGACCTTTGATGAATCAGGGCGCTGATGTTTACCCAAGGTGCAAACCAGTGGGGAACTGGAATCAGGATTCCTGGGACTTCAGTAGGAGCATGAGAAAAACAAAGAAGTTAACCAGTTTTAAATCTGAATTACAGAAGCAGGTGTGGTAATCCTGCAACTGCCTCACTCTAGTAGTTAGCCTGGGAACACCAAACATACTAATACTACTCCTGCAAACTCTTTATTTCCTGCAAACTTGTACTTCCTTAGATTTTTAACTTTTAAGCCTGCCTCATTCTTAATCTGTTCTAAACACAATACTCCATGGCCCATCATATCTTCTTAATTTTTTTCTGATATGGATGTTTTCTCTCCCCTGAAGTCCCTTTGCTCATGTGCCGTGTCAGAAGAGCAGAAAAAATACCACCTCTGCACCTTCTTATGTTAAAAGGCGTGGTTTAACCCCAGGTGGTAGCTGGCCCCACACAGACCCTTGCAGTCCATCAATGGGGAGGAGAACTGGAAGGGTAGAAGTAAAAAAACCCCTTGAATTGGGATAAAGACAGCTTAATAGGAAAAGAAAAAGCTGCACACATAAAGAAAGCAAACCAGGGGATTCAGTCACCACTTCCCGTGATCAGGGAGACGTTCAGCCATCTTCAGGAGAGCAGGGCCCCAGCAACCATAATGGTGACTTGGGAAGACAAATGTCACTCCTAGTGTTCCTCCTTCCTTCTTCTTCTCCTAACTTTATACACTGAGCATGGCATCACATGAGATGGAACATCCCTTGGGTCAGTTGGGATCAGCTGTCCCAGCTGTGTCCCCTCCCAACCCCTTGTGCACCCCCAGCCCCCTCCTTGGTGGGGTGGTGTGAGGAGCAGAAAAAGCCTTGACTCTGTGTCAGCACTGCTCAGCAGTAACTAAAAATCCCTGTATTATCAACACTTTTTCCAGAAAAAATCCAAAGCATAGCCCCATACCAGCTACTATGGATAAAATTAACTCTATCCCAGCCAAAACCAGCACTGTTTGTTTATGCTAAGCTCTTTGCAACTGAAAGGTTGTTATAATTATTATTATCACAGCATTTTACTGTGAATCTCCTAAAAGTTTTTAACTTTTCCAAATTATTTTAAAACTTTCATTTCTCCTGACTTTGCCAAATCTTGAGACTCATTGTAGATTCAGAGCCAATAACATTATCAGTGTTAGTCAGAACTTAATTGGAATGAGGATCTCTTTCATACTGGCCTACGCTTCATCCTGGCATTGAACTTGAAAGGTCTTTGCCCCTTTTCTGAGCATAGTTCCTAACACATTCATGCCATAGGAGAGAAAGTAATTGGCTAAAAACAAGTGATCATAGTAACTTTTAAAAAAGTCATTATGTTAATTTTCCTTGAGGGATTTCCCTTTTGATTGTTCTCTAACTTATTTTTTAATTAAAAAAAAAAAAGGTAGTGTTGGTTCAAAAGCTCCCTCGCTGGTTATGGAGGGGTTGGTATTGCACTTATAGTGAATTTAGTTTAGTTTTTGGTTTGCTTTTATTTTTTGGTGAGGTTTTTTCAGTTTGTTTTTTTTTTGGTTTTTTTTTTTTTTTTTTTTTTTCCCTGTTCTGGTTGGTTGGTTTTGTTTAGTCTTTCTATACACCAGAAGACAATCAGTATTTTTTAAAATTAAAGACAAATGAGGAAAATGCAAATATTCCCTTTTGCTGGAGTGATATATTTCCGGGGAGAAACCAGGCCAGGAGTGGCTTTCAAACTTCTAAATCTGTTTTATGTGGTGTATAAGAGATTGCTGTCATCACCCAGATGCAGGAAATACCAGTGCTGGGCTTAAGGGGGACAAAGTAAACTCGACAATGGACTGAAAAGAAAAATAAACAATCGACCAACCGTTTTTACGGCTTGTTTTTTCTCTTGCTTGAACAGTAACATTCACCTTCATCTACCAGAGTTCTGTGAAACATCTGTATCAAGCCTTAAACTTGCTTGACCTTAGTTTAGGTTCAAGGTTCAATATATTCCATGTGCATGGATGACTGTACAAATCCACAAGAGCTCTGTCTCTGTGCAAACCTTTTTCCCTGTCCCAGATTTGGCCTCTTTCTCGCTAAATAAATCCAAGGACAACTTTCTCTCTCTGTCTTTCTTTCTCCAAAGATTGCTGCAGGGGTGCCCTTGGGGCTTGCAGGGTGTTACAGGGCTTAGGAACAGAGAGGGAAAGTTGCCTGAGAGGATGAGGTCAACCTGCTGTAACAACTGCCCCGGATGGAATCTTTTATAACTTGAAAAATTGTATTTAAAGGCTTCATTTTGCTAAATCTCCCCAAACAAATGGTTCAGCATTTGTATAATTTTTAAATCTGTACTTCTTCTCTCATTTGTAAAATGAGAAAAGACCTCTAAATGGCTCCGAGCAAGTCTCTGAGCTGAACAATTTCTCTCCTCCAGCTGCCTGGCTATATTTCTTCCTAGGGCTTCTGTGGGTTACTTTAAAACTGCTTAACAAATAGCTGCCTGTATAGGATACAAAATTTGAGGCTTAAAGAAGAACTTGGTGGCAGCCGAACCGTGAGGCTGGAAACAGAAATTCAGTTTTGAATTTGTTACAGTTCCCAGCACGAGTTATATTGATATGATTCTCTTTTAAGTCTATTTAAAAGTAACTTCTGTATGCAGTAGCATACAAGCTCAATTGATATCTCAAGGTGATATCTTGCACACCTGTTATCTGTACACAGATGTAGTTCGGGGAAAGAAATGTGAGAAAACATGACTTGTTTTCGGTGTCTTAGCTACTCTTTATGCTGGATTGGCCCCATAGCATGAGATGCCACACCTTGCTCTGAGTCCTGCATCACAGCGGTTTTCCACCTGATGAAGGGCTGCGTGTACTCAGCTGGAGGGTTCTGGTGTCATCAGGAAGGTCACCATGACAGGGTGGAACATTCCTTTCAACTGGGCTGGTGTGGGGTATTCCCTCTTGCTGATTCCAGCCATGCCCCTGGTCAGTTGAATGAAGTGAGGATATTGGATCCAGCCTTTTGCGCTGGTGACAGCAAAACTTGATCCAGTTGCAAGAAAAGTGACCTGTCTTGAACAGTTTCTGAACGTATGACTTTGACGTTTATCAGTACTTTATGAATATGAATAGCACTCTTCAGACAGGCAGCCAGCATTATTCTAGCTCAGACATCTGTGACAACTTTGGGTATGGAAGAATTGGTTTTTCTCACTGCATACAGGCATCTACATGGTGCTGAGTTAATCCTCCAATCTTCTTTCAAAGCTAGTGGTGAGAAATTGGCAATTCTAGCTCATGATTCCTCTCTTCCCAGTGGAGATGTCTGTATCAAGTGGATAGTGTTCATGTGCCTGTTTCTCTCCATTGGCTGTGGAGGAGGTCTGGAATGATTGACTGAGATGGAGATGCTGAGGATGCTTAAAGCCAAGTTGATTATGTATGTGTCATACCAACCAGAAACCTCTCAGATGGGCATGGTGGGCAGATTTCTGTCTGGAAGGGGCATATCCCCGTCAGCCGAGTTTTTACGTGGGTTAGTTAGCTCCACTGAAAGACGTGGCTGATTAGCTCAAGAGCAATATTGTGCTGATATTACTTGCACGACATGAGCTGCTTATCTCTGCCCAGCTCTGCACTGTGCAAACAGCCACGTTCCCTCAGAGTCAGCTTTGGGTATTTTGTGTGGCACAGCATTAGCCCAGGCATAAATTTTGGAGGCCGCAGTAGATTTTACATAACTATAGGCATGTTATTAAGTTGAAGGCTTTGCTTTCCAGAGGGCAAGAGTTTTGTTGAAGAAGCACATAAGGCACTGGTATTTGTTCTTATCCCCAAGTGGAAAATGCCTCCTTGCAGACTGGCAGGAGGCAGCTCTTCTCCACTAATGACTTTGATGTCATGAGATGCAGGCCTTGTTTATCAACACACCTCTGGGAAACTACAGATCTCTCCTGCCCTTTCATTGCCCCACAGTCAGTTCAATTTTTCCTTGAAGTAAATGAACTTTTAAAAGAACTAGGGTTTATGGAAGAGGGTTCATGGAGCTGTGATAAAGCACTTCAGGCTGTAACTTACACTTGTTTCTGAGGCTTCACTTTTATTGCTTGAAAAAATTCTCATATGATCTCATTTTAGAATTGGGTACTTCAAAGGTTGTTCAATCCATGTTCCTTCGAGGCTGCTTATGCAGCCCTATAATTTTTTCCCATGTTCTGTTCTCTTTTTTTTCCCCCCTCCTTTCATCCTTATTAACTGGAAAACACCAAAGGGATTTTCACACACCAAAATGAGTAGTCTTGCAATATTGTAGCCATGGTGCTTTAAAAGTTACTGTAAAGTCAGTCCATGGTGGATATGCATTTGCACGTTCGTGCTCTATTACCAAGTGCCTGAACTAATCTTGCTACCCAGACTCTCTTATGGTAGATCTGCAGGCAGAACTGTTCTGGTAAAGCTTTCAAAAGGGATTCGATTTAAATTAGAAATAATTATTTTACCAAATATGATTTATCACACAATTAAAGCCTTCCATCAAAAAGCACAAGCTATACAGGCTTTGTGAGAAGGGATGACAGCAAGGAAAGATCTTTCCCAGCATATATGTAGTCTTAATTTCTTTACTTTCTCCTCCCTGCTTCCTGAATATGGAGTCATATTCAGTAGTGAAATGAACTTGACCTCTCTTGAAATGAGGTTGGACTGTTTGGGTCCCATGTTCTCTGTTTGGAAGTTGTGGTGTTCTCTCAACTCCTGAAAAATGGATTTCATTGTCAGTCTCATCTTGTGCACGAACAGAAGAGCTGACCTGGGACTGTAAAATTCCCTAAAACCAGCACTGAGCATGAAACCCAAAAAATTTCAGAATTGTGTCCTGAACTCTGTGACACAAGCACCTTCCCCCAAATATTTTTTCACTGTGGTTTCAGTTTCTTTTCACTTTTCTTTTTCAGTAGGAAAATATGAGAATGGGAATAAGATTGCCAGAGAAAGACATTAAGAAGACAGCAAGTACTTTCTTTAAACATGAACTACTTTCCTTTAGTTTCTTGTTAGTGTTAGGGATCAAAATGACCGATTTTTTTTTCCTTTACTCTGATTCTTACTTGCTAAAGTGATTCATTTCAGTCCTTGTACCTAAGATTGAAATCTATAAAGAAAAATGTAGAGTCTACTTAAAGAGCTTAGCATTAGTGCTGGAAGCAAGACAACCTGTGGATACTTCTCACAAACAATTGAAATGAAATAAGCTTTCAATGTATTGATCTTTGCTCTTTTATGTTTGTTAGAGCTTAGGTAACACTCAGTGGAATTTTTTCAGGTTAACTTCAAGTAGAAGATGCAGCCTGTATCTCCACATATGTTTTTTGTTATTTGTGAAGTGATACCAGAAGAGACCCTTGTGTTTTAGATTGGTTAGTTAGCCCAGATGTTTTCACATGAGTAGAGATATTTTGCTGCTTCTTTTCTTACCATTGACTACATAAAGGAGAAAACTTTTTAAGTCTACAGCCCAGCCAAGAAAATATGAGAGGTACTAGTGTAGTATCAAAGTGCCTTGGAGAAGGACCTTATTTTTTTTAAACACTGTAAGAACAAAAAGTTCATAACACACTGTGTACTACAGGCAAATGAATGCTATGATGTAAAACAAAACTGCATAAAACAAACTGTTACGTATGTAAATGCAAAGTGAATGATCCAAGATCAGAGGCTGCTTCATTTCAGACCAAGGCAGTGCTTGAGGAAGGAGAACGTGAGGGAGAAGGAGGGAAGTGCAGCGTATGAGTCTGCTGGAGAACATGGATGGTAGTGCTTGGAAGGAGATTCGTGACAATCCCGTTCGTTCTTGATGCTCTCCAAATATTGTTTATTCTGCAGAATTATGCAAAGAATTGTATTATTTGGATGATCCAACCAAAATGTGAGTTAAACACTTTTTTGCCTGTTTTGACACGAGAAGATAATAGCATCTATTTATAATTGCCGCTTACTGTCTTGAAAGAAAATCTAGCACTATTAAAATTCAAAAAGCTATTTGTGGCATTGATGAATGCAAAAGCATTAGTCATTATCTGTAGCTGTCCATAAAAATAGCTCTCTTTGTGAAGAAAACTTAGCCTTACCTATAAAAATATTGGATACTATGTCACACAATATTATGACAACTAGAGCATATAGACTTAATGGCCTTCATATCATTAGCATATACTTGGAAAGGAGTATCCTGCAGTAATACGGCTTTCTGAGAAAACTCCTGACTCCTCAGGTGACTGATTGGAGGCAGATGATGCACTGAGAGGATCTGTCAAGTGCTTAGGATCAAAGTGTCTTTCAAAAAGTGCACTGCCTTTCCAGGCACTGAAGCCTGCATTTGCAATCCCTTTGTTGGAGGCAGTCACTGATAATATTACCCTGTGAAATCTGCCTTCGCTGGGATCCTGCCACCTCAGTTATGCCTTTATTTTTTGATTATGTTGCCTCTATAGCATGGGTACTATGACGTATACATAGATCTGACCAGTTGGTAGAAGACATCCATAGGATGTTTGCTTTACAGACACATAGATGGCAGTAGGCTTAGTGATTCTGTATGCTCTTGGCTTTTCCTGTGTAATGGATTATAGTATCTATATTATTAGGGAATGTGAATGCCTACACTTGGATTGCTTTCAAAATAAGGCTATGTTTTTCACTGTCCTGGTACAAATCTCAGTGATTTTCTGTTCTTGCAAGGAAGGGAAAGGGAATTATGTATTCACATACTTGCTAGACCTTCAAAACAGCTTATATATTAAATTCTCTTTTTAGAAACTGAGGCAATTATATGTTGAAATAGCTTTTAAAGTTTTTTTTAAATTCTATTTTAAGTTCTCATACAAAGTATTCGTTAGTCATAACTCTCTGCACCCTAGTTCAAAATGAGATAAATTATATTAATTAAAAATGCAAAAAGCCAGATCAGTCTATGCAGTCCATTCCCGAAATAATGATCTTGTACTAATCAGTACATTGTAACTATAAATATATATGTATTTATTTCCTGACTTTGCCACCAACTTTGCATGACTTGGGATAGATCATGTAAGCTAGAATCTTCTAGATGAAACTACAGATATAATATATTTAAAGCTCCTTGCAGTTAATTGTGATTGTGAGCATCTTTCAGCTCTGTTAAAAAGAATTAAAATCAGTCTTAAAAAGTGTATTCTTTAGCCTCTTGTCTATAATTTTGGCATAGTTTTACATCTTTGTGGTATGGAGACTACTGAGAGAAGAATGAACAAAATAATGTGTATGTGTCTGACTTTTCCTTATTTGCTTACTTTCAAAGATAAATATTCCCTAAAGGGATATGATTGGAAGAGGGTGTGTGCAGCAGGAGTTGAGAATGAAGCCTTTTAAAGTATTTCTGATTGGACACATGAAAACTGGAGGCACTCAGTATCACTGCTTGCTCTTGAAAATCTTAGCCAAGATTTTTTCGTTTTTCCCAGAAGAGCTATGGCCAGGACGGCTGAGGCTTGAAAGCTGTGTATTTACATAAGCACAGTTACAAATCTGTGGTTTTCAGAGATGTTTGAATTTCACCACTTTACACTTGCGGCATGTTATAAGTTGCTGTGAGTAGTTCACAGGTTGTGAATGTACAGCCTACAGAGAATTACCCCTCACTTTGCCTCCTTCTCTTTAGGAAAAGTAGTATTTTTTTCCTATGTGCCGGTTTTCAAGGTTCTTGTTTGTAGTTATGGATTGGTCACTTCCAGAAATTTGTGGCAAGTCACTGATTAGGAATTGCTTCATTTTGATGTACTGCCTCCTTCATCGAGACAATAACCCACAGCCCAGAAAGGCTGATTTTTTGAATGTGATACAGCAGTCTTCTGAGAAGAGTTCTGGAGATTTAAACTGCTGAGGGATACTTGCATCCCTGTAGGAGGATAGGAAGGGTCCCTTTGCACGCTCACCTACCCCACAGACTTCCATGTCTGTGCACACAGACAAGTGCAGTCATTCCTGGAGTGCAGAACTCTCTCTCTGCTCCTGGGAAGGTCTCCCATGGTTTGCATGGGCATTTGCCCAATGATGGGTGCTGATTCAGCTGATTCTGGAAGGCAGACTTGTCCCCCTGCCCAACCACGGGTAGCAGTTTGCTTTGCAGTCGCTGTATTCACCAAGAGCAGAGTGGCAGCACGTGTCAGATGTCCCCTTCTTGTCAAATGGCAGTGGAGCAATAGCTGCACTTCTGTCCCTTCTGCATCCCAAATCTCTTGTTCCTTGAGGTAGGGCTTGAGGTCTGGCTAGGCAGAAGTACACAGGCTCTGTCTGGGTTTGTGGAGTCTTCTCAAGGGACTAGTAGCTGAGCAGCATCCCCACAATTGCCTTGGGCTGGGCTTCTTCACTCCAATGGAGACCACCAGAAAACCTGTGTATCAGACACCACGGGGGCTGGGGGCCTCCCTGGGGGTGAGAACCTCAGGGGGCTCATGAGGGTGTCAGGATAGGATCCATCCCACCTCCCCAGCCAGGGAACAGGGCAGCCAGGGCAGCCCCAGTCATGGGCGTTGTCGTGTCTCTGCCCATCCCGGAGCCTCTGTGAGATGCTGATGTTTGAGCTGCTCTTCTGGGTATGGAGAAGGAAGCAGACTTGTTTGTCTCACATGCAGCACATATATTTGCAGGGCACTGTTAGTGTTGGGGACTGGAAAAGCACCTGCAACCCTTCTGGAGCTTCTTCTGGAGCATTCTTGGGAGAGGAGAGGAGAGGAGA
>VZRR01004399.1:525184-548250 GCA_013398015.1 Oreocharis arfaki | reverse complement strand
GAAGGGAAGGGAAGGGAAAAGAACCTCATGTCCGTGAATGTCTTTCTAGACTTTAAAAAAATATGTGATAATAGTTTAGAGACTGTGTTGAGGAACTATCTGATTATCAAAAAATGCAGCCACACTTGGTTCTAGTGCAGACACAGAAATGTGTTTCAGTATTCCTTGGTTGTCTTGGAGCTGCTGAGGGAGAAATGATTCTTTCAATTCCATCTTCTGATGATGCGTAACAGTGTTTGGAAATTTTGATATGCTATCTTTGGACATTTTTTCACACTCTACTAGAATAAGCTTATTTTCATGTTTGGGAACAGACTGATAGAAATTAAGCGAGTACTTGTGTAGAGAAAAAAATAATGGAGAGGGATGGGAACAAGAAGCAACATAGGATGGGTCATGATATAAAAAGGGACATCTCAGACATACAGTATCACTGGCCTAAAGAAAGGAGAAGGGAATACACTTGATGAAAAAAATCTTTATTTATCTGCTCATTCATTTTTGGTCTTCAATATTTTTTTCCTGGTAGTAAATTTAAATGGAAACATAGAAGTACAATTGTCAGCTTTAAAAATAAAAAATCACATTCCTTAATGATAGCTACATACTCTTAATTACAAATCAAACATTTTCCACCTGCTGAGATTTCTACTCTCTGGAAAATATCTATGGTGACTCCATTGCATCCTCTGAAAACTTCTGACTTTAATTGGGAAATACTTTCCACTAATGCTTTGCAGAAAATGTTAACAGATGCATTTCCCCCAAAGATTACATATCAATCTATTTTATGAATATACAAAAGTATTTGGAACCAGTGATTTCCAGAAAAAAACAAGTTATTTGGGGGAAACTTAAGAAAACAAGCCAGCACAAAATTTTCATCCCATAAAAGTCAATGAAAATTTAATTCTTTCAGTCATTGCAAAGATAATTTCTGTCTTACTCATCCTCTTTCATGCTGAGCACTGCATATCTAGGTATTCTTCCACTGCTTAATATATCTTTGACTCTTATATTAAGGATAAATTCAAACTGAGTTTTATAATTTAGAATGTCATCATATTTTAGTTTCATTCTGTGTCTATGTTCAGCCTAATTTTGCTTCTATTGTAAATTACATAGATTTTTCAGATATGCAAAAGACATGGAGGCTTGTCACTAGAATGTATTTTGACTCCAAAGACTGGGCCTGTTTTTTAGGTAATTGTGGTGGGTTAACCTTGGCTGGCTGCTTTCTCACTCCACCTCAGCAGGGCAGTGGGAGAAAACACGACACAAAATTGTGATCTGAGATAAAGGCAGTTTAAGCAAAGAAAGCAAAGGTTGTGCAGAGAAGCAAAAAAAAACATTATTTTTTCTCTATTTCCCATCAGCAGGTGATGTCCAGTGACTTCCTGGCAAGCAGAGTCTCAGTACACGTAGCAATTGCTTTGGAGAGCGTCACCTCGATACCAAACACCTCTCCCCTTCCTCCTCTTTCCCCTCTTTCAGCTTTTATTGCTGAGCACGAAGTCATGATATGAGACATCCCTTCGGACAGTTTGTGTCATCTGTCCCAGATGTGTCTCCTCCCAAACTCTTGCCTGGACCCAGCCTAGTGGCTGTTGTGTGGGAGTTTGGCACAGATAGACCTGATACTGTAGGAGTATTGCTCAGCAACAGTCAAAACATTATCAACACATCCAAATACAAGTAAAAGCAAAGTACTATATGGGCTGCTGTGGGCAAAGTTAACTCCATACCAGCCAAATCCAATACAATCTCTAGCCGTTACTCCACACCATTTGCAAAATGCTCAGGTCCCAGATAATTTAATATATTTACATATATTCTGACAATCAAATTGTGTGTTTCTTATTTCTGAAATCTCCTTTTACCAATACTTACTAATTATACTACATTCTTAAACCGTCTTTATGATTTTTAGATTCTGATTAACTACACTGTGCCTTAATAGAGAGAGCTAATTTTTCCACTCTGTGGGTCTCTGTCACTCCACAAAATGTCCAGCAGAACAGACTATGATCTGGGACTCATGTATCACAGTGGTTGCTCAGGACGACAGAAGCAATATGTTTGATTGCTGAGTACCAGCACCAGCTTGATTTGGGTCATCTCTGTGCTCACCCTGATCCTTGTGAAGTTCATTCTACATCAGTTCAGGTAGTTTCTGCTACATTACTTCCTGTGACATACAACTCACATCATGGGTTATTTCTTCCCAAGGAAGAAAAGTCTCCAGAAAGTAGACACTGGATCTCCTCATCCTTCTACATTGTTTACCAAGTACACACAGGTCCTTGAGTGAAGACAATCCCACAGCTGCTTGGCTTTTCACAAGCGAGGAATAACCCACACTGCCTTTCCCAGTCTCTCACTACAGGAGCTTTATCTTCTCCCTCAGTATGTAGGGGCTCTGTTTGGGCAGGACTAGGACAGTTAGGAGTTCCTCTGGTGTTAACCAACCAAGTACCCTCAGGAAAGAGTACTTCAAGGACCCAAAGAGTCCAAATGGACTTTTGGTGTAGCCATCAGGAAAATAGTGATCAAAACAGTTGACTGCTTTGCCTACTCTGTCTATTTGAAACCTTCACCCTTAGCACGGTGGATGTTTCAAATAAGAATTTTCCACGTGCCATCAATGTATGGTCTATTACTTCACCCTCTGAAAGTTGATGAACATGTATCTTGGACACTTGGCTCTGAAAACACATGGAATTCACAGTCCTAGATCTGGCACCTTCTTCCTCTGTACCACAAATGGAGACTGTCAGATGCTTAATGATATGTACAGCCACAGAGCATGAAATGAGGGGACACTCAGTCCCATAAGTGGTAGGAAAGCAAACTCTGAAAATTATCATGTGGGGATGTGAACAAGTATATCAATAGTCATCATTCTGATTAGAATTTATAATACATTTCATGAATATTCAAATTAAAAATTAAACTAAGGAAGTTGTTAAAATCATATTATATGATAACGACAGACTTCTGAAAACGAACAATCCCGAAACATCAGTTCAGTGCAACTTCAACAATTTTAAATATGGCTATAACAGGAATAAATCATGTTCCTTTGTGTATAGAATGTACAAAAGCATTCTTAACAGCTGCGTATTTAAATTTTGTGCAGTCAAGATGAGCTATATAAGGCATACATAGAATCATGCAAATGGAGGAACCTAAGATGTCTAACCACAATTTTGGGTCTCCTACACTTTCAGGTTTAACAATATGAGTAAGTATTCAGATGCTTAAAAGTTTTTGCTTCTTTCATTTGTAATGAAGCACAAATTATTCCAGCTAAAAGCATGTTTTATTTTCCCAGAGTGTACAAATTACTAATGACATTTTCCTATCAGAAATTCTTTTCACTGGGGTGTCAAAATGTCATCCTTAAGTCATTCTATACTAGTGAATCTGGGAGGTCACAGAGAATTCAGTCTCATGAGTCAGTCACTCTCATTTGTACCTCAAACCTTGCTCCTATAAAACTGAATGTAGGTTTACTTTTGTTGTTCATCTGCAATATCTCATGTAATTCCATTGAGCAATTCAGTACTGGGTAGTACTAGGCTGGCATAAACATCTCTACTGGAAATCCGTGAGTGCTACAGTCTTTTAAGGAAGAACAGAGGGCACAGTAGTAAACAACAAATACTTACAAAATACTTCTAATCTAATTTCACTTTTGTTTCCACTTTGGAATTTAAATTATTACCCGAACAGAGGTAATAAGAGTCCACAAGATACACACCTACACATCATTTAGTTGGCTAGACTTTTCACACTTGGGAGGGAAAAGTTGGTACTTTTGCCATGTTATTCTTCCCATCCAATACCAAATATTTAAAGTCAGATCACTTACGCATTTGAAAGTGCTGCCTTTTCTTCTCTGCAATGAGAACACTGACATTTAACACAGAAGAGAGAAGTAAAGCAAAATAATTCCTATCCTCAGAGGCTGGATGCATTATTTGCAAATAATCTTCTAACCATATATTCTATTAATGGGATGGAATTTGCTGTATACTTCCGTTTTGACTGGGCTATCTAAAGTGATACCTTTGTTTAGTGGTATTTTTGACTGGGTAGATATGATCCCACAAACATTTGTGATATCTCTAGATGTAAGATTTTCATAGAATCACAGAATATGACGAGTTGGAAGCCAAGCACAGGACACCCCAAGAATCCCCCATGTGCCTGAGAGCATTGTCCAGATGCCTCTTGAACCCTCTCAGGGTTGGTGGTGTGACCACTGCCCTGAGGAGCCTGTTCCAGTGCCCAGCCACCCTCTGGGTGAAGAACCTTTTCCTGATATATAACCTACGTACATACATAGCGTACTATCTTTTATAGTAGCTCTTAATGTCATAGGTAGATATCAAAATGCTTCACAAGAGTGACCAAATCTTCATCCCTTCAGATGAAATAAAATTATGTAGGGGAAATAATTTTTAAAAAGGAATGAAAATAGAGGCAAGAAATTGGAATTTAGGAAGTAGATTTCCTAAAATTGTCTGTAACTGTATGTTCCTGTAGGTTTTTCCTTTTAATACTACTAGGAGGAGCCCCGAGCAGCATCCTGTTAACAGCAGAATCCATATTAATGATTGCATCCATATGCAAAGGGATATAGATACACATGGAGAGATAGAAATATATAATTTATAATTACATTAAACTGTAGGAAAAAGACCCCACAAGACATTACAGGTTTACAAGGATAAGGAAGACCTTTTGTGACATATTTGTAGTATGGAAACTGAGCTTACTAGCAATCTGTAGCTCACAAAATCCTAAAATTGAAGTTTTATCTTTGGTTTCTGTTTTTTTTCTGGGTTTTTTCTCTGTGAGTTTTCATTGAATGGATACGAATTCACTCTACCTTTGATTCAAGTAGAGAAATAATAAAAGCTGCTGAATCTGGAGATAAAATCTCTGCTAAGATTGTGTCAGGGTTTTTTTTTTTTTATTCTTTCCATACACTATTTTTTTTTGTGACACTACTTCCTTTGAATGGAAATAAGATTGCATATTTAGGTGCTGAATGTGGGATAATATGTGAGGGGGTGGGGGCATAAAACAAGAAAGAAGCACATCAGATGTAGAGGGCTAACATGAATGCCAAGTTGTGATGCGGGGAGAGATCTTTACATATACTTGTTATGAGAAACTGAAACATAGAGATGTACATGTGCTTATCCATCATGGTGCATTGCAGAGGTGAAAGTGAAACTTGCCTAGGCAAAGGCTAGTGTTTTTAGAAGAGTCAAAAGGATGAGGAATTTATTTATGAAAGTTTTGAATCACAGAACCACAGAAAAGAGGAATTTGGAAGGATCTCTGCAAATTATCTAGTTCAACCTTCTGTACATAGCAAGGTCAACTAGATTATCTTGCACAAGACTTTGAAATGACTGTGAGGTAGATAATTGTACTGTACTTACAACTGTCTACTTTAAAATTCCTTTGTTACTGTTTTGGTCAATCTCTGTCAGAATATGCCTTGTAGTCATGAATAACTGACTGAATTTTCTGTTGCTTAGTGATACTACCATACCATCATTTTTTTTATTCTGGTTTATATCATCATTATATCTGGAATAGCATTTACTTTCTGGAAATGTAAATAAGAAAAAAGGCAATTTTTTTGACTCAGTAACCATTTTAAAATAAATTGTATGGGTGACTTGATTGGAAAGATGCTGTAGTCTGTTTTATTTACTCATAAATAAAAAAACACTCAAAACAAAAAACAAATCAGTGGGACATTATTGAATTTCTTTTCATTTTGTGTGTGTGTGTGTGTCTCTTGTGGTTAGTTCATAGTCCAGAAATCTGTCAGTTTTGTCTGATGGAATCAGAACTAATACAAGGATCAGGTGGATGCTAGAAAGAGGTTGCTCCACAAGGACACACAAGCCAGGAGCCAAGCGTGATCCCCCAGCACAATCTAGGGAAAGACACCCAAGGTCAATCCCACTGTCTCTTTGACATGGCTGTGGTCTACCACAGTCCCAGAAAGGAGAGGTAACGAGTCAGGAGTGGTAACCATCCACAAACTCTCATTCAGTGCATGAGAGTAACCAGAGCAAGGCTGAGCACAGTCCCACCTGTGATGTAGCTCAGGGATGTGCATCTCTGATGAGGCTGCTCAGGGTGGCAAAGGCCTAGCAGTCTGCTTTGGCCCTACATTTTCAAATGTGGTAAATAAAAATAATTTAGCAATATCTGTAAAAGTAAATTCAGTGCTAGGACAAAAAAAAAAAAAACAAAAACAAAACCACCAAACAAACAAAACCCCTAAAAAACAAACCAACAATTTCCATTACATTTGTTTAGGCAGATAAATTTATGGGTTTGTGTAACTGTCAATACCCGTAAAATTGCCTGAATATGTGCAAAACTGAAGCAGTTAAATGCAAATCCTCCTCCTCGTTGGAATATTATTTAAGCCAAAGCCTTTTTTATTTTTTTTTTTCATGGCTGTAATTGCACCTATATGTATTTAAATGTAAATTTGCCCTCATATTACTGAGGAAAAAACCAGGATTTATGCATCATTTATAAATAATCTCATGATGTATTCAAATAGTGCACTGGTAAGCAGCGAGCAAAAATCTTGGAAAGGCAGCTAAGTGGCTAGACAGATGGATTATGAGTTCAAAAAGTATCTGAAATGCTAAAAGGAAGTTTGACCTTGACAAAAATGAGGAATAAATATGAATAACACTGCTCATATATAATATACATGTACAGTGACAAACATAATTCTAGAAAGGTATCACCTGCTGGTTAATGAGGGATATTATGGGCACAGCTAGGACTGCATAGGTTAGGACCAAGGACCTCAAACCACAGTGCATGCACTACTGGGAAAAGCAAGACTTGGAAGTCCTGTAGAACCGAGAGCTGCTCTTACTCCTGAATACCTGATATCACTGCTTGCAACTCCTCTGCAGTGACAGATGCTGCTGATGGCTGTACTTGACAAGAAAAATTTTGCAGATGACAAGCTCAATATATTATTTTTATCTGACTTTAACAAAACATTCTAGAGAAAAATGGTAGAACTTTGTCTTATTTCACATAAATAAAACACTGCCATTTCTTTTGCCAGTTCTGCAGTAATTTCATTTCTGAAGGACATCTGTACATAAATATTAGATACTTATGCTCACATTATTCTTGCACTTTTCTTCTGTACATAAAGATACGTGTCAACACAAAGGAAGATCTTATATAAAAAATGTGAAAAATTTTTAGTAATGCATTGCATATACTGTATTTAATTTTTTGCTATATGTAGGCTGTTCATGCTCATAATATCATCCTTATTTCTTAAGCTGTCCTAAAAGATCAGATCTGAAAGGCTTGTATGGCTGAAAGCAGGGGGTTTTTGTTATTTTCAGCCATTGGTCTAGTAAAATGTGAACTCTTCAAACTCTTCGTTGCTATACCCTTAAACTATTCCAGTTATAACCACAGTAGTACATGAAAAAAACATTAAAATTAAGGTATTTTATTTCATCTGGAAAATCACATGTTTCTCATCTTTTAAATTCAAGCGTGGAGCTGTAGACTAAATTTAACCTTTCTGTTTCATAATAGCTTCCTTCATGCAGTATCATATGCATTAAACTTCCTTTTTCAACAGTGGAAAGTCTTATTAATTTTTAAATAAGCTTTCTCCCTCCGAAAATTGTCATGTCTTCTTCCAGTTCCTCAGATCTATCAGCAGTGCTGATCGTGACAGTGCTGGTGAAGCCATTCCCATCAAAACTGCTGGCTCTAACAGATGACAAAAGAAGCAACTTTTTTGCTCTGTCACTGCAGCAGCAGCAGCAGCAGCATATTTCTCCATCTGTGAGGAAGGTTTATTATATATTTAAAGCATATATTCACTGCTCTGTGAAGAGCTTTCATAAATTTGGCTCTGACAGTTCTATTCCAGCTCCTATCATCTACACCAAAGAGACTTTATTTAGGTGTGCTGAACATCTTTATAATTTCAATATCTGGTATACCGACAATATTTGTAAGATCTCTGTCACACAGAAGTTTCCAGGAATTGATAAATCATGTCCTATATAAAGAAAACACATAAATAGTACCACAGCACTTTGTTAAAGGTGTAAACAAGCTTAAAATAAAAATCTTTTCATATAGACAGAATTTTAATAGTTGTACATATCCATTCCAGGTAAAGGCCAAGAATATTCCAATTATCTGGTAGGCACTGTAGTTTGTAAAATGGGTAATATGTGACTTCACTTTTAAAGTGGCTGGACAATTTTTTCTCCTCATCAGAAGACTGCATACAGTGGGAGTTCTAGAAATAGTGACTTCTACAAATAGAGGCATCTGCAAATAACCACAATTGGTGGCCTTTCCAGTCATTTGCAAAATTTTATTTCTAAACATATTTAGGCAAGTATGCAGAAACTACTGAAATTACACAAAATTTCAGTTTGAAGATTCAGGATCTGTTGGGCTGGTTAGCTTTTTAGCTTTCAATCTGGATAACAGCCTGTGATTTGGAAATCAAAAAGGAGATAATATGGAGTCATTCTGTTTTAAAGACAGCATGGAGGTAAATACTAGGACATCAAAATGCAATTAAATACCAAGACTTTTCCCAGCTTTCTGGTTCAACTGCATATTTATCACTTCGGCAATTAAATCCCAGAGGCAGATGTCTCCAACAGGTAAGACCCTGGTTGAAAGTATGCTCACTGATCTCTTGCTTGGCAAAGGCAGGGAGAGAACACTGGTATAGAGTCATCAAACCATGATGATGGTAAAGGACAGTAGGTGGCATATAAAATTGTACTGTCCTTCATGGGGAAGTGTGCTGGTTCTGGCGGGGGTAGAGTTAATTTCCAGGACAGTTGCTAGTTATAGGGCTGTGTTTCAGATTTGTGCTGAACACAAAACTGATAATATAGAGCTGTTTTTGTTATTGCTGAGCAGAGCTTACGCAGAGCCAAGGCCTTTTCTGGTTTTCATAGTGCCATGTTGGTGAGGATGTTGGGGCTGCATGAGAGATTCAAAGGAGACACAGGACAAGTGACCCAAACTGACCAAAAGGATATTCCAGACCATGTGACATCATGCTCAGTATATAACGTGGGGGAAGAAGAAGAAAGGGGGTCATTTGGAGTGATGCTGTTCGTCTTCCCAAGTCACTGTTATGCATGATGGGGCCTTGGAGATGGCTGAACACCTGCCTGCCCAGGCAAAGCAGTGAATCAATTCCTTGCTTTACCTTGTGTGTACCGTTTTTCTTTTCCATAATAAACCATTTTTATCTCAACCCATGAGTTTTCCAGCTTTTATCCTTCCAATTCTCTCCCTCATCCTGCTGGTGGGGGACTAAGCGAGCAGCTTTGTGGGACTTGGCTGTTGGCTGTGGTTAAGGCAAGACAGGGAGATGAACAAAACATTACTGAACTACACAGAATGTCAGGGCTGTTACAGTGACAGGGGTGGCTGGACCCTTTTGTTTTCATTTTTTTGTTACTTTGGATCACTAATAAAAGCCACACTATGATTTTGGTGAAATAATTCCAGTTGAATTTGTCCCTGAGGACCTTAGGAAAGAACTGAAACTAATGTGAAAATATGTTTTTCCTAGGAAGACATTTGGCACTTTTGTGAGGAACTACAGGAGCAGTACTTAATATACAGCTTGCTTTTATACCTCAGATAGAAAAACACATACATTTCTATTGCAGGAGAAAATATTCACTCAGAAAGTCTAGGTGTGCATTTTCCTATAGCTGTGATGTAAAGCAATTGGAGGTAAAGAGAAGAACATCCAAGTTTGTATTTTCCAGGCAAGTTCATTAAGGCTGTTGCTTGAAGAAGAGAGATGGGAGAGATCAATTTCTGTCTGTGTGTTTAAGGTGAGTTACTGCACAGTGATCAGCTTGAATTCTTGGGTCAAGGACAGTAATCCTTGGAAGCATCTTAATACAAGCCTATTGGCTCAGGAACTTGCTTAGATGAGAGATTTATTGTTTCCAGGTTCTGAACCTATCTTGTAGCTTTCTGTTTTTCGACTAAAATGTTGTGCTTTCTGTGCACTGGCAGCACTCAGCTTAGGCTTTTCCCTGGGTAGGCAGAAATTCACATCTTGAAAAGGAATTCATACCTTGAAAATATCACTGAGCCCAGGTAAACAATCCCTGCAGAAATGCTTCTGACATCTACAGCAAGAAAATGCAAAATATCATCAACAGTATGTTTTAAAATCAGATCCTGAAATAGCTGCCTAAACTTCAACCCAAATTCTAGACTGAAGTGGAAGTTCTGCAACAGTATTTTTTTTTCAGTGTTACTTTACCAGTTGCTTGTTCAGCATGCTGACTGTTTTTGACCCTACTCTGAGACACATAAATCTTCCCTGGTTCTGTCCAGGGAACACAAGCCCCTGATTCACTGCCAGATACAGTGGCAGCCATGCATAAAATTCTTTCCCCTTTGGGAGTCATGCATTTAAAAGTAGCATGGCTATGCCTGTTACTGGATATACCTTTTGGCTGGATAGAACTGTGGGAGGCAGGAAATGAATTGTAGGGAAGTTCGTTCTGACAGTTCATTCAAGCTAGATTTTTTCACAATTTTTTTTTTTTTTTCAGGCCACAGACTTTGGAGAAAAGCCAAAAGAGAACCATTATGACTCAACTTGCATTCTTTTTTTAGGGTTGTTCTTTGTTTTGGGGGGTAAGCAATTCTGTCTAATCCTTCACTGTATCATTGGTCAGTTGGCTTGGTCCTGGCATCTGTTATGAGGTATAAGCAGCTAAGTGTTATTTTGAGAATTTCCTTTGTGTCATTAGTGTTTTTATAGGGGAGGGTGGTGTATTGGGTGGAATAGTTTCTGTTTGTTCTATCTCTTTAGTGGCTGATCCTTTTCGAGAGGCTAGAGGGGACTGACACGTTGTGGGATAATTCCTAGAATCATAGCTCCTGGCAACAGAACGCAACACAGAGAAGGATGAATCCCATGACTGGAGTGCAGCTGCTGGCGGTACCTCCTGTTCATAAGAGACAGTCAAGGAAGAAGGGGTGGAGGTGTTGCCTTCTACATCAAGAACTGGATTGAGTATGAAGAATTGTCTCTGAAGAGCAGCCATGAGCCGGTTGAAAGCTTGTGGGTTAGAATCAGAGACCGAGGCAACAAAGAGAACCTATTGGTCTGTGTCTGCTACAGGCTTCCATTGATCAAGCAGCATCATGTTCACAGGCTCTTGTCCTCCCGGGGAGCTTCAACCACCGCAACATCTGCTGGGAAAGTTGCACAATGAGCTGTAGGCAATCCAGGAAACTCTTGTAATGCATGGAGGTTAACTTCCTGACCTAGGTAATAGACAGCCCACACGGAGGGTTGAGTTACTGGACCTGATGGTCATCAATGCAAGTGAGCTCATTGGTGGCATCAAACTGAAGACAGCCTGGGCTGCACTGATCACACACTGGTGGAGTTTGCAGTCCTGAGGGATAAGGATCAGGTGAAGGAAAGAGTACCCTGAATTTTGAGAAAGCAATATTTCAGCTCTTCATAAAGAGTTAGTCAGTAGGTCCCTCTGGGAAACTGTCCTCAGAGACAGGGGAGCAGAAGAGAGCTTATGGATCTTTCCATAGAGCAGGAGAGCTCTTGGTCCCCAGGTATAAGAAATCAGGAAAGGAAGGCAAGAGCTCAGTTTGGCTGAGTAGGGAACTGCTGATCAAATTAAAGGTCAAGAAGCAAATGCATAGGGAAGCAGGGACTGGTGCTACTGACACACCTGAGGGATGGGATACCATCCAGAGAAATGGGACCACAAGAACCTGGTAAGATTCAACAAGGGCAAGTGCAAGGTTCTGCATATGGGTCAGGACAACCCAGACATGAATATAGACTGGGAGAAGACTGAGGAGAAGGACTTGAAGGTTCTGATGAATGAAAAATTGGATATGAGCCACTGTGCATTTGCAGTACTGAAGTCCAACCACATACTGGCCAGCATCAAAAGAGAAATGGCTAGCAGGTTGAGGGAGGTGATTCTCCCCCTCTACTTTTCCTTGTGAAACCCCACTTGGAGCACTGCTTCCAGGTCTGAGGGCCTCAACATATGAAGGACATAGGGAGCAAGCCCAGAGGAGGGCTACAAAGATGATGAGAGGGCTGGAGCACCTCTCCTGTAAAGAAAGGCTGAGAGAGCTGGGGTTGTTCAGCCCGGAGAAGAGAAGGCTACAGGAAGACCTCACTGAAAGCTTTCAGTATATAAGGGGGCTATAATAAAGATGGGGACCGAATTCTTATAAAGGCACGTTGCAACAGAAGAGGAAAAGGTTTTAAACTAAAAGAAGGGTAGATTTAGACTAGGTAAGAGGGTGGTGAAACACTGGAACAGGTTGCCCAGAGAAGTGATGGATGCTTTATACCTGGAAACATTCAAGGTCAGGTTGGGTGGAGCAACCTGACTGAGTTGAAGATGTCTGCGATTTTTGAAGAAAGAATTGGACTAGATGACTAGATGATCTAAAGGTCCCTTGCAACATAAACTATTCTATGATTCTGAGGCAAAGTGCTGTTTAAAAATAAAAATGAAGCATATTTTTAACATAAACAGACAAAGGAATGTGACAAGTCTGGATGTTACCAATTGGATGGTGGTCTTTCGACTGATTTAGGAGGGAACTCTCCTAATCAGCACTACAAAAGTCCTTTACTGGTAGTGGTGACATTAGGGTCTTTGGTGCTTCTTTGCCAACATGCAGAAAAATAAAAAGTAGATAATTGCTGAAGTTACTGCTATACAGAGACATCAATAGCCCCAAATCAGATGGATTAGGTTTACCTTATTCTGTAGAAAATAGACTGCAAAAGAAATATTGCTGAGCTAGAGATAGAACTTTTGCTTATGCAGTAGAAATGTGGGAAGAGACAATGAATGAACTGAAAATCTGAAAAGTCACAGATCTAAGTCACTATTCTATTTCGTAGAGGATATTAAAAATACCATCTGACGCGTGGTCCAGGTGGCCAGCGAGAACGGCGTCCGCGGCTGGCTGGGACACTCCAAGGATCTCCGCCTCGCCCCTCAGATCCGGTCCCACACTCCCAGCTCTTGCGCAGGCAGCCCACCCGGAGAGCAGGGCATTGCCGCGTCTCCGGGATGGAAAGGAGAGGGAGAGGCTTGTGCTTGTCATCCCAGTGGCGTTTATTGAAGGGAGGGCAGAGGAGGAGGAACGTGCACCGAAATGAGGCAGTGGCAAAAGCCCCTTCGGGTGGGGTAACAGCAACTTTGATGGAGAAGGAGAAGGCGGTGGAGAGAATACAAGGGACCAATGTCGGGGAAGAACAGGGGAGGAACAAAGGGTACAACAGCCAACAAAATGTGAACAGGGGAGGGTATCTTAAATTGACAGAAACTTGGACCAATGGGGCGTCAAGGAACTTAGAACTTTCTAGAACATACGAATATTTAACATAAGAACTGAGTATTTACTAACTTATTATAATGAAACAGGGAGGGGGAACTTGGGACTGACAACCTGAGGGGTATAGTTAAAAGATGGGGGATAGAAGCTATGTCCTAACCCACCATGGGGCGGTGATGTTGCTTTCCTGACAATCCCGGGCAGCTTCAGCTGCTGTTAGCACCACAACCATCTTGTGCCGAAATCTCTGGTTGTGGAACAATGTTCCATTGCCATATCTTTCAGAACATAGTATGTCCTGCAAGGGACAAGAGCAGAACATTACTTCAAGACTGAAGAGAGAGATTGAAAATATTAAACAGATAAATTGACCTTCTGCTTCAAACTTCAAAAAATACAAATAGGAGGAGCAGCTTTACAAAGAAAGGAGGAAATGGACATTTCCGGAGGTGCTATTTGACCAAAGGATAAAAGAAGAGATAGATGTAGGTGCTGTCATGAAGTGTGGAATCTAGATTCAGCTCCTAGCAGGCTGACATATTTTCATTTTCAGAAATATGTTAAAGTCATCCAAAAGAACCCGAGTAATGTAATTGGCTTGAAAATATTATTGATACAGCTCTTTGAACTCAAGAGCTGGTAAGAAGAAAGGGAAGAGAGAGCTGTTGCCAGAACATGAATCTCAGTTCACTAGTAGCTCCAATAAAGACTAAGAACTAAAATATTAATATAAAGGCCTCAAAAATTAAGAAGAAAAATGTGATGTCTCACTAATCAATGGGAAACACTATGCCTTAGAAAAACAAAGCATGTTGGTAGGTGTCTAGTTCATATAGAATATTATCTAGAGTGTTTGAATTTGTCACCAGAGTTCAAAATTATTCAATATCTGTTATAAATGTGTCTTCTCTAAAATAAAAATACCCATATATAGCCTTTTGCTTAATGCTGCAGTTTAATATTATAAAACACCTTTATAGTAGTGGGCAAAAGCAGGGGGTTTTGGTTGTATGCCAGCAATGCCATAACTAACTTTGTTTGACAAAAATCTGCTGTGCATCTGTAAGTCTCTGTCCACATCCATTTAGACACAGTGGTGGCCTGATGCTGTACTTATAAAACATGCAGATCTTTCTTAATGATGCTCCAGAAACAGATCCTTACACAAAGTTAGGAAAAAAAAAAACAACCCAGTGCTCTTAATTCTCTCTGTCAGTCATATTCTTTTCAAACATGAAGGAAATTGTAAAGGAACAAAGATGTTCCTCAACGTATTTCCTATAGTATTTTATATTTCTACTAGAATTTCATATGAAGCTTGAAGACCAGTTGGGGAAGTTATCTCTGTTTTAATGGACATGATACTGACTTCTAAAGTGTTCTTGTCACAGCAAATTCTCAAAAAGCTATTAAGTGTCGGTATATCCACTTTTCATATGTCTTGAAAAGGACACTGCTTTTTCCCCAGCACATTGAAAGCCTGTTTTTCATCTGGCTCTGATGGTTATTGGTAAGCACTGGTTAATAGATTGATAACTGTTGTCCTAAAAGATAACACTTACTGTGCTGACTGATTGCCAAACAGTGACAAAACAAAACATAAAACAAACAAAAAAACCTACCAAAGAGGCCAACAAATTCCTCTACTAATGTAGATATCAGCAAAAGCTTCAAATGACCTGAGCAACCATTGGTATGGCTGCCAAGTTTAGAGTGAATGGCTTCATTTTTATTTCTCAGATTTTCCAGAGACTTCTGAATATTGGACTGTCATTTCCTATAGTGAAAATTACTATAGTAATTTCCTGCCTATAGTGAACACACTCTCATATTAAGCACTGCAGAGTTCTGTTCTATTTTCCCTTTGTTAATCAGTTAATGAAGTTACAAGAATAGCAGGGGAAGAAGCAGAAATTATAGTTTCTTCAATACAAGGCAGACAAAGTAGAAAAAGCTTTTGAGAAAACAAAACACTGTCTGAATTCAATGTATGGCTTAGGCAATAATACTAAGTACCTGTTGTTACAGTTTTTCTTTTTACTTTGAGTCCCGTTCATTCACTTTGCACAAACATGATTTGAGTGATGGCTTATCTTCAGGTCAAGCAAAATGTTAGTTTAAAGTGAGAAGAATGAAAGAATTTAAATAATACCATATTTGTAGGACTTGTTTCAAAAATCTCTAACTTATGCTTACAGTGTTGCAAATGTTATCAACGCCTAGTCTGACTATGAGTCTCATCTTACTTCTAAATAAATGCTACAGCCCTGTACAGAGCCTATTAATGCAATAGGCAACAATCCAAAATTGAAGAATAGTGGCTGGGACTAGAACCAGGCCTTTCACTTGGAAGCAGATGGGGATCATGTTGAAAGAAATACAGGAAGAATGAAATGAAGAAACAAACAAAAAAACTCCCCTAGGGCTATGACGTGCAACAAAAAAATGAAAGTAAAAAAAACCCTTCAAAAAAACCCAAAAACCAAGAAACTGAACCACAAGACTCAAACCTAATTAAATATTTTTTTATCTTTCTTTTCTGATATACCTTTGAACACTGTCATGATCCTTCACATTAAATACATCGACTAGACATTCAATTTTACATGCAAGAAATTCCTCTCTAGCTTAGATCTAGCCATGAAACATTTGGAAATTGTTGTAGCTTTTACCCTTATGTTTGATTAAATGTAAATAAAATTCAATCACATACAACTGATGGGCTTTGAAATGTTAAACATAACTGGTATATGATTGCACAATGGAATAAATTTGAAAAGCAAAATTGGTAAGTTTTTCAAGTAAAGATGGAAAATTCTGGTTTGTTTTTCTGCTTTGTCACTGATATTTTTAGATCTATTTACTGTAATTAGTGCCCTAGATATCTACCTTGTTAAACCAGGGTGAAGCTTGTCTGATTTAGCTCCAGCATTGGTATGTCCTTACTTGAGACAATGTGTTGTCACTCTGCTTTGCTGTTTCTTGTATAAAAAAGAAAATGTAGACTTTGGAAAATATCTATTGATACAAATCACAATTAATATTGAAATATGCAACAGATGGTGAAACTTATAATCATTCTATCAGACTAATAGTATACTGTCTTCATTTTGGAATTTGCTTTTCCCAAAAGATGCTGTTGGGCTGAAGCCATATTGACAGCTGGTGTGTTCCTAATGTAGTTAGTTTGATATACCTCATCTATTAAATTCTGTGCATTTTCCAAAATAACAGATGACAAGTGCAATTGACCACCTGGGAAAATGCATCTTCAGTAGAAAGCTTAAAATGATCTTTACTTGTGTGGGATTGCAACACTATGTAATGCTTTTCTATTTTCAGTGACATCATAAACTACTAGCATTCTATCTGCCTTCCAAAAGTACAGTAGTTTTTGTACACACATAATGATCAAAAATAATCTCAGGACAACTAACAGATGCTATAACCATCATGCTTTTGGAAAACCATGACATGCTTATCAGCTTCTCTCTTCAAATGTGGTATTTAGGAATCATGTTGCAGAGACTGAATTATCAATCTCAGGCAGTATTGCTGTAAAGTGAGTACAGAATTTATCCTGCAGAAAGCTGTGTAACAGATAGACATTTGAAAGGATCAATAATTTTTCTCTCAGGTAATGTATAGTGATATATTTACTGGAAAACATTGTGCTGGTTTGTTGTGGTTTTGGGTTTTTTTTCTAAATGAATGCACCACTGCATGTTATTGATACCATTATTAAAATAAGGAATCAAAATTGTTTATAGTTTTGAAAACATGCAAGGTAAAATTTTTATACATTGTACATAATTTAGATTTGGTCATATTCAAAATTCTCTGACTTTTGAAAGTCAATTATTTTCAAGGGTTGATGAGCCAGTTTATTGATGAGGCATTTATAAATATTTATATTAATATATTCTATCTCTATCTATCTATCTATCTGTCTATCTATCTATCTCTATATTCATATATACAATAAACCTATGTAATTATTCATTCAAAAGGCTAGTCCCACCAGCAGGCAAGCCTCTACTACTCAGCTTTCTCAGCTTTCTCCATTACATATCTAAGATAGGGATTTTTTGGAGAAGGATATAGGAAAATACACGAGGCATTGGACTGGTATCATACACTGGAAAAAACAATTGGTTCACCAAAGAAACACCTACTGAACTGTTGACTCTTGTATGGGGTGGTGGGCCCACGACTGAGGTACACACTTTTTCTGAGGATGAGTCCCAAAGTGAGATGCTGACCCTACTCGTTCTTCAGGCAGTCACCTAAGATTAGACAGAGAAGTGTGCTGTGGAGACCAGTGGCAAGACATACTGCTGGGGCAGGAGTGCGAGCTGCGACTGGACATGGGTGGGGAAAGATGATTTTGGACTGTGGGAGTAGAGTAGTTAGAGTATTTTAAAGCTGAAAAGCTGCTTGAGTAGCTGGGACCTGGGAGTTGTTCTTGGGACACGTAACCAATAATAAGGAGAAGAAAGGCTGTGCATGGATTAATGTATCACTCATGTGGGGAGATGTTCGTTTTGATTCGAAAGGGTTGATCACAGTGCAGGTGAAATGGAAAGAAAGATTGTCTGGTGAATCCTGCTTGAATTTTAGAACTAGATGTTATGCTAAGGAAGTACAAAGTCTGTAAGAAAGGGGGTTGTTTTGCTATTTAGATCTCACTTTCATTATTGTGTTGCGAGGTGCAGGTGGGGGGAGAGAAGGAAAGAAGATTAGTACTGGAACAATCCAGCAACACAGAAAATAAATGAAACAATCAGTAAACTGATGAAATCAAAGGCCTTTTACATAACTAAATTACCAAGAAGGCATTCTAGAGGAATTATTATTAAAATTAATGTCAGCAAAATCACAGAGTCAGTGAATGGGTAAGGTTGGAACAGAGCACAGTGAGTCATCTGGTCCAACCTCCCTGTTCAAGCAAGTTACTATGCAACTATTGCCAAATATAGCAATAAAATATTAAGAGTCTGATAATTAAGCTCTTATACTATCCAAAGTTTACCCATGAAAGTAGTTTTCTAAGAGGATGATTTACTCAAGTAAATACCAATAGGAGTTAGAACTGAATAATGTGGTCCTGAGTAACTGCATACTATTAAAAAAAATCAAACCAAAACAGTGAGTGTTCCATTTTCTGAATATAACCTAAACCTTCTGCTCAAGATATTTCAATAGAGACCCAGAACTCATATGACAGTCTCATTATTTGATGGATGTTGAAGGGATATGCTTATTTATTTTGCATTTCCCTTGACTAAGGCTGTGGCAAAACTGCATAACTAGTTCCTCATTGTCATGCTTTCTTCCCTCAGTTCTCTGCAGCACTATGCAGCACTCTTACACTAAAGCAGTAGTTTGAAGTATCATTTTTCTCCCAAAAGATATCTTTATTTAAAGGCAGAAATCTGTTTTACTACTTCATATTGTTATCAGAATAGGCTAATACAATGAAACAGTCTGGAAGATAGGGATGACGTGGGGTGCTTCAGGTCAAATGTTTCATATAATTTTTCTTTAATTTTAGTCCTTCAAAATTTTTTACAAAGAGTAAAGATATCTAAGTGTTGTAGTGTATAAATGTGATTTTAGTGTATTATGTTAATTTGTAAGCCTTCCCCACAGTTGGTTCATTCCTAAGTGTTATTCCTCGTGCCTCCCTTGTCATTCAGCCTGCTGTATCACCTCCCCTTTGCTTAGTCCTGCCCAGGTTTCTGGAATCTTCCCTGTTCCTTGATTTCCCACTGGTTTGTGTAAATTACCCCACTCCCTGCTCCCTCCTGATTGTGTATATATTGTGCCAATCTACCCTAGACCCGCCTCTGTTGTACCCCCATTGGTTCTGTGTTTGTTCCCTCCCATGGTATAAAAGCCCTGGACCCTCCATTTTCTCTGTCTTTGGTCCCTGGGCCCTTCACCCTTGAATAAAGCTTGGAATCCACACCAAAGACCTCTCCCTCTCCCTTTTGTCTCAGTGGCGCAGCAATGCCCTGCTTTCCAGGCAAGCAGCTTGCTTTGGAGCAGGTAGCGTGGACCGGGTCTGGGCTCCGAGGCACAGACCCTCTGGAAGTACCAGCCGGCCACAGGTGCCGCTCCCTTTTAGCCACCTGGTCAGCGTGTCAACTGGTGCCCCGTGTGAGGAACCCTACCCTCCACGTGGTGTGGGTCCGATCACTCCTGATGCTTTAAGGGCAACCGCACCCTCTGGTAGTAGCGCGCCGCTTTTTTTGCAGCAGTGCTCCAGCGGGATCCCATCGAGAACTCTCCCAGGGATTTTATTTCCAGGGCCTCGGCGGACTTCGGTGATTCCAGAGATCCAAGTGAGTATACTGGGCCCTCAAGGGGGAGGTTTTTAGAGGAAGGTATTCCCCCCTGCTGTTTTTGAGGTTCCCCGGGGTTTTAAGTTCTTCCTTTTTCCCTGGTTGTGTTTAGGTAGTGGGAAGAGACAACCTTTTTAACAATGGGCAGCAGGCTGTCTCGACCCCAGAGGAAGTTTTACATCCAAGTTAAAAGTATCCTCACCACAGTGGAGCTTTCATTCTCAAAGCCTCTGCTGTGGAAGTTTGTTAGGTGGATTTTCTCCCACTTTCCCGACGCTACCCCAGCACTAGCTCATCTCCCTGGTTTCTGGAACAAAGTGGGCTTTCAGTTGACCTTTGTTTAACAAGCTGGGGACGATTCTATAAAACAACTTTTCCCCCTTCAGATTGTGATTTTTGCTGCCCTCCAAAGACTTGGGAAAGTGACAGAAAATCCGCAACCTTCCCCAGTTCAAGTCAATGTTGACAACCCGTCCCCGTGTTCCTCTCCCCGTGTCCCTGATCCCTCTGTCCCTATAAAGAGGGGCTCGAGAGGGGCTAGGGAGATGGCCATTTCGGCAACCTTCTGTCATATATAACATTTTAATAAATATAGCTGTCATCTTCTGAACAAAGGATAATTCTGTCCTAACCATGTATTTTATTAATAAACTAATACTTTAAATACTAAAAATAATTTTAAAATTTATTTTTTCCTTCCAGCATTTTTTTTTTAAATTTCATTATCTACTGTCTTTATATGACATTTATCTCCACAGATTCCATTTATGCAAAATAACATTTTTAGCATTTATTTTGAAATATTTTTCTAGGTAAGTAAAATATCAGAGTGTAATATTGCATGGGTGTAGTCAAAATGATGCTGAGTGGCATGCTTTTGCTTCCACTTCTATCCATCCAGTATTAGGAGCTTATCACAGTAAAGAGAAGTGTAAGTTAAAAAAAGTTAGAACTGCAAAAATAAAACACCTGAGAAAGAAGAAAGGTTGGAGTCCAATCTACAGTCTCTTAGGATTAATAACCTAATATAGTAAGTAGTGCTCAGACATTATGGAGGCACTCAGATACTGTGGTGAAGACTGCCAGTATGTGAACCTGTGTAGATGGATGATGGAAAACACTTGCACATTAGATCTGTCACCTCCCTAAGTACAAACAGTATTCAACAGTTTTATAAGCAGAGTGTCTATTAAGTTCTTTATTCACAACCATCTAGCAAAATGAATCAAAATGGCATAGATATTATTGCATTGAAGTGAGTATGGAAAAAGATCACTTTCGGATACTTTAATGAGGAACTTAGGATACAAACTTGGATGGATGGATTGTTAGATAGATCAACTGTCTGAAGCACAGCTTATTATGATGAAGATTAAAGTGTATGTGTTCTCCCACTGGGTGAATTTTAGCAAAGCATAAGTACTCAACCAAGCATTAGGAAAAAAAAAGGCAGCTTATTTTACTATTTAAAATCTGTGCCTCTTCCCTCTAGCATAATGACACCACTGTGAAGTGGTCACAATATAGATATGCATATATTACAAAAACACATTTGGAAATTTCATTTAAATCCTAATAATTCTTTTTCTTATGAACAAAAATACTGGGCCTTATACTTCACTGCATTGCTCTAGGTTTTTGGATTTTGTCTTTCTGATTTCCCATAGTGTATTTCATATTTGTTTTAGTATTGGTTCACAGGTGGTTTTTGTTTCTTACTTTTCCATAGAAAAGGCTCACAAATGCTCTTTGCTGCACTTGTTAGGATTATATCAGGTTTAAAGACAGAGTACTGTAATATAATGCTGAGTTATTTCAATGTCCTTTCTAATGGAAGCAGAAAAAATAATGATATTGGACACCCTTCATTAAGGCACCTCTAAAGTGCTTACATATAGTAGGAAGGATCTAACAGCAGTTTAAATAACAGAGCTACTTAGGGAAATAGCACAATTTGCTTTCCTACCTCTTATAATCTTTGCCTAGGGTTCTGCTGCTGGCCATTGTCAATGACTGATTTTCAACACACCATAGCAAGGGAGCTGTTCGAACACAAATAAAGCCCCAATTAGTGCAATTAGTATTATGTTCTTCATGACAAAAAATGAGCTTCATCCATTCCACCTGTGTCCAGTCCCTACTGATTACCAGATGTGGCTAATATCAGACACAATGCTGGATTTAGAGTCATCCTTATTTTGAGAATAGAAGCAGAGGAGGAGGAAGTGCTCACAGCTACTGAAGGGGAAATTAAAGTCATAACTGCCTAGTATAGGTAACTTCTGGCCAAGGAAACATTTGGCTGGCAGAAGAAAAGCCAGAGGCAACACAATTACCTGTAATAAAATGATGTTTACTTTGGTGATAAGATAAGGAATCATCACAGCATTGTTTTGTAGCTGTCCTGGTAGGCAAACACTCAGGGGGCCATGTTTGGGCAGCAGGTGTGGTGACGAGGGATGGACGAATGCCAGACTGAAGCATCCTGTGTTACCACTTAAAGAACTGATACTGGTGCAAGAGTATGTAAGGAATTGGCTTGTGACACAAGTTTGCAGGCTCCTTATAGAACTGCTAACAGCAGTAAGACTCCATCCAGTGCATTGTTCATTAATATATTTTTAAATAGGGATTTAAGCAAAAATGTATGTTTTGTTTGCCTCAAAGAGCAATTTCTGAACATAGTCATAGCTAAAAAGGGACTCTGATTATTTTGTTCCTCAATACATAACTGGAAGCTGTGTTTTCTCTCCGGCTTTACTTTTACTTATTATGGTTTCTCTGCCAGAGGTTACTCTGATGACAATAGAGTCAGCAGAGCAGGATTTGGGCTCTCCCAACAGAATTGAGTTTGCAACCTGTATAGAAAAGGAATTGTAATTGCACAGCATTCCCATTTACTATCCCTCACATGAGTAATTTATGCCTTTTGCAAAAAAGAGTGAAAACTTACTTTTATTTCAGGATAAATACTGTAGTCTGATTAGGAAGCCAAAGTTTTTTCTTAGTTAACTGAATAGAGAAAATTTGCACTAACTAGCTATAGGCATAGCCATAAACTAATAAAAAATATTTTATTTTTTTGTAGATCTTCTAACCAGTCTTAAACTTTATGTATGTTACTTGCCTTCCTTACACATCCTTCCAATTTGCATTATTTTTTCTTCTATTTAATGCAAAGCTTAGGTCCCCACCAGTTTTAGAGCAAGGAATCAATACCCAGAAGTGGAATGAAAATAAATAGCTAGATAGTAAAAAAAAAAAAAAAAAAAAAAA
>VZRR01004399.1:492733-525160 GCA_013398015.1 Oreocharis arfaki | reverse complement strand
AAAAAAAAAAAAAGGAAAATACCTGGTCTGTCAGTGTGTTTTTGTGGGAGAGATATGTTTCATTTGATATGCCACACACACAACTCAGACATACACAAATAGTGAGAAAAATGATTCAAATATACTAAGTAGCTTGACATCTATACATATGTCTACACAAAAAGAAAGAAAAATCAAGAATATCAGTAAAATCATGAGCTCAATTTTCCATCAGCTATCAAGTTATGATGAATGCAAGGACATTTCTTAGTGACTGCAATAAAGAATTTTAAAAGGATAAAAAACTGTCTACATGCAGTAGAAAGTCATATTGCATCAGCACCATGTTAACATTCTATTAGTTAAATTATAAACAGAAAAAAACCCAAGAAAATATGTAAACCACAATACGCAAAAAAAAGTGGACTAGAGTAATTTAAAAATCTTAAAATCTCAGTATTTGGCTTACTTCATATTCCTTCTTTTGAGCCCTGACTGCAGTCTAAGAATAGCTTACAAGTGCTGCTCAGTCTGGACATTTGGATTGTGAAGTGTCAAAAAGGAAAGGCATTGTGAAAATCTTAGAGGTACCAATTTACTATGCTCAGAAGTGACTGGAGAAAAATTTCTTATCTTCTTATTTTTATTCTACTGCTCTCTCTTCTTTAATCCTCCCTAATCCACTCAAAAAATTATCAGCTAGGATTTTGCCCATGTCAAGTTTTTGAACTGAGGGTGGTTTTACTCTAGCTTTGTTCTCAGAAGCATGACGGCCCTTGGATCACTTTTGCAGCAGGAATTGAATTTTTTCCCCACTCTCATAGCTCAGAGAGAATTGCAAAAGGATTTTGGATTAAAGTCACCGAAGGACTTTATCAACCAAATCTTTCCTTACCATTTCAAGAATATTTCTGACTCAGGTGCTGTCTGACCCATAGAAGTTGATGCAAATAAAACTTAAAATTACCTACATGGTTAAAGGCTTGCTGGCAGGGCCCAAACTGCCTAACCTCAAGCAGGTGATTGAGCATTGCTGCAATACAGAAACTAGATCTCATATAGAAATTAAAAGACACATTGTAGCTTTTGGCACTTTAAAAATTATACCTAAAAAATGCATGGACATTGGACATAAAACACTAAAACCAGATTTCCAGGTTTCTCCTGTCATAGTCAATTATCTGAGATATAAACATAACTTTAAATAAGCTGGTTTTATTCCTGACACTTCTTCAGATCTCACTTGCTGGTGATTAGGAGCCTTTGTTTAATTCCCCGTGTTTCTTCTTGTTCCCTGTGTTTCTTCTTGGTGAATTTACAGCTACTTGTTTATTTGCCAGCATAAATTAGCTCCTTGGTGTCCTTGTACATTTGCAAATACTAACCTTACCCTTTTTTCCTTTTTCAATAAAAAATGTTCCTAGAATGTGTATTTGACTGATGTCTGAACCCAAGAGCTTACCTTTATCTACACTCCCTAACATGAAATCCTTACAGGCCTGAGGTGCTGATTATATAATGCTGTGTTGTAGCCTCCTCTGTGCCAAGCTGAGGATCATGTTGATAAACACCATAGCCAGAATGGTGAATAATTAAAAAAGCTATGATTGAGGACTGTTTAAAGAACTTTTGTTCTCTAACCATCTGTTTAGGCAGCTGTTAATTATCCCAATACCATGTGATTCACTGTCAAAAAGTCTCAATGAAAAAGCAGTAATGTTGAGGCTTGGTATAGGGCTGGGGCTGTTTAACATCTTTGTCATGGCGTGAACAGTGGGATTGAGTGCACCCTCATCTCATGTTGGATTACACCAAGTGCAGTGCAGTCCACAATCAGAAGGAAGAGAGTACTGTCCAGAGCTAATAGCACAGGCTTGAGCAGTGGACCTGTGTGAACATCATGAGGTTCAACAAGGCCACATGCAAGGTCCTGCACACGAGTTGGAGCAATCCCAGGCACAAGTACAGGCTGTGCAGAGAATTGAGAGCAACCCTGAGGTGGAGGACTTGCAGGTGTTGGTTGCTGAGAAGCACAATGTGACCAGGTGATGTGCATTTGCAGCCTAGAAAGCCAAACACATCCTGGATTGCATCAAAAGAAGTAGGGCCAAGTAGTTGAAGGAGGTGATTCTCCCCCTCCACTCTTGAGAGATCCCACCTGGAGCACTGCCTCCAGTTCTTGGGCCCCAGCATAAGAAGGATGTTAACCTATTGGAGCAAGTCCAGAGGAGGGCTACAAAAATTATCTGAGGACTGGAGCACGTCTCCTTTGAAGGCAGGTCGAGAGAGTTGGAGTTGTTGAGCATGGAGAAAAGAAGGGTCCAGGAAGAGCAGCCTTTCAGTATCTAGAAGGGGCCTACAAGAAAGCTGAAGAGGGTCTTCTACAGGAGCATGTAGTGTTTAGACAAGGAGGAATGGCTTCAAACTGAATGAGGGTATGTTTAGACTAGATATTAGGAAGAAATTCTTTGTTATGAGAGTTGAGAAATAGGAACAGGTTGCCCGTAGAAACTGTGGATACCTCATTCCTGTAAGTGTTCATGTGGGATGCAGCTTGGAGCAACTTGGTGAAGTGTAATGTGTCCCTGCACATGGTAGGGGGACTGGAACTAGATAATCTTTAAGGTCCCTTCCAATTCAAACCATTCTGTGATTCATTGCTCCCTACCAGGTATAGAGGATAAGAGGAACATTCCCAAGGCATCTTATTTTAGAAGGTTCTACTAATGTTTTATTTCAGGTTGAGAGTGATGACCACTAGTATAATCAGCTCTGCTATAGTCAGGTGGAAATTGATGCTGACGGCTGGCTTCAACAACATCTCTCCGCTTAAAGGTAATAAGAAGTGGTCTCAGCTGTGGGAAACAGCTGCAAACAGTTCCTGCATGCAAACAGGTGGCCTTTAATTGCACACAGAGTAGAGAAAATGAAGCGTACCCTCACAGGTGTTCACTGGAAGTCAGCAGTAGTGATTGCTGCTTTCAGGTGGGTGGTGAGAGGCCCTAAGCCTACTGTTTGTCATTGAGTGCTTCTGCCCTGGAGTTAGCCCATCTGACTGCAGATGAAAGAGGCTGCTGTCTTTTAGGGAGCTTTGCAACAGCCACCTCCCTGCACACCTGGGCACTCAATGTGTTCTCATTTACATCCAAAGACAGTTGCCCAGGAACTTTACAAAGCCAACATCTCAGGCTCATTTCTTGATCACTGCAGCTGACATTTTTGCCCCTGTTCCAATCTGCAGGCACCTTCACAAGCTATTCAGTGGGACAAAAAGTGTGTGTAGTATTACAGAAATGATCCTTACTACATACGATGAAATTAATAATTCCTTTATTCAGTAAGTAAAACCTTGTCTGAAAAATTATGGGATTATTTTTTCCACTTGTATTATGTCACACTGGCATTCTGTAGACTCTCAATGACTAATATATGCAAACTTTTCTGTTTCTCAGCGGTTTTCGGCTAATGAGACCACAAATTCTTAAAGAATTTCTTCTCATTAGTTCCTAAATGAAAGATATTTTAGTCTTCAATGTTTATTCCATTTCTCTTGCTGTATTTCTCAGCCAAAAAAAAGTCTTCCTCCCAATGTAACCTATCAGAAAAATTTATCAACACATACATAAATTTTGTGCCAGGAAAATTTAAAAGAAAGCTGTATTGCATCACTCCATGAATGTTTCTTGAGGAGTTCCATAGCTAGGACATATAATTTTGCAATTGCTGATTAAAAAATCATGACCTTGACCTGTCAGTGCCAGATTTTAGCCTATTCATAGCCTGAGCTATGTGCCACTGTTTTAACCCCTGTGCCATGGGCAGTGACTGCTGGCTCCCCTGCTCCAGCTTCAGCTCTAGAGTGGCCCCACTGGAGACACGCACTCCTCCCCAACCCCTCAAATCATTTTCTGCCAAACAGTGTTCCTCTGTGTGCATGGGGCTGGAAGATACTGCCAGGCTGCAGTGGGAGAGGAAAGTGATCTGTGATTTAAAAAAATTAAGAAAACTAAACCAAGAAAACTCACATCCAGGCAGGAGGAAAACTCTCCACCATGACTACCATAGGCCTCCCTGCAGAGACCTCACAATGCTGAAAATGTGCTGCATGCCTCCTACACCAGCTAAAACCATCCTTCTTAGAATATAGAGGAATATTAGACTGATGAGCACACTACCTGGGGAAAGGGATAGATAATGGCAGGTTTGTCATATATAGCAACGTCTACCTTTATTATTACAGGTAAAATCTATATTGTATTGATTAGATAATTTGGAAAGTGAGTGTTAGCATTACTGTAGCTGGACTAATAATAATGTCTTCTCTTTTGTCTACACTGGTAAAACTTCTAAGAAGACTAAAAATGCATTCTCAGCTTCACATATATGTTATACTCCTCTTTTTCTTTTGTCCATAAGAATTTTTCAACTGTTAACAGCTTCACTAGGTGTTCATTTTAGTAGCCCTCTTTCATTATGATGTACCCATGAGTACCCTTCAGTTAATTCTCTCCCTATATTCAGCTTCTCTTTCAGTCCTTTCCTCCACCTCCACTCACCTTTTCCTATTTGGCACCTTTGCAAGTATGTATCTGAAATCCAGACTGTTTAGATCTGCTGCCTTCTTTTATTTAACAGAAGATCAGTAGTGCCCTTCAAAGATGAATAAAATTGGTCAGGTGTGATCCACATTCACTAATCTTTATGCCATTTTTCATTTATGTCTCCAGCCTTTTGTTCAAACCTTTTCTAAAGCAGGAGCATACAACTTAGGTGAGTGGCCAAGCTCCAAAGAACTTTGACTTATTAGACTATGTCTGTAGTTCTCAGTGATCTCCTTCAATCTCTCTTAGATATTGTCATGCGTATACATCTCAGCTCCTTTCAGGATTCACTCTACTTGGCCTTCATGCTTTCTTTTCTGCCTGGTAGACAGAAAAAAGGGAAAATTGGAAAGTGGAGAAGGAAAGGCAAACAACATATACAACATTTGGAAGTCATACTAAGAGCATCTGATGTTACTTGGCTTGTTGAACCTGGAAAAGAGGAGACTGAGGGGAGACCTTACCACAGTATACAGCTTCCTCACAAGGGGAAGAGGAGGGGCAGGCACTGATCTCTTCTCTGCGGTGACAGTGACAGGACCTGAGGGAATGGCCTGAAGCTGTCAGGTCACCAGAGGTTTAGATTAGATGTCAGAAAAATCTGTTTCTTCACCTAGAAGGTGGTTGGGCGCTGGGACAGGCTCTCAGGGAAGTGGTCACAGCACCAAGCCTGACACAAGTTCATGAAGCATTTGAACAACGCTCTTGGGCACATGGGGTGGTTCTTGGGGCTGTCCTGTGCAGGGACAGGAGTTTGACTTTGATGATCCTTGTGGGTTCCTTCCAGCTCAAGATATTCTATGATTCTAGATTTTTTTTTCAATAAGTTGCTGGTCTAATGGGAAAAATCAGCTCACATAGTTTAATCTAATCAGTATAGAAGCAATTTTTTCAGTATATTAACATTAACTGTCCACCAATAAAAGCAGAACAAAGGATACACCACAATACTTGACATATAAAATATTATCAAACACCTACAGTTTTATAACAACTCTTCCGTAACTCGTCCCTGAAAACAGCAATCACGCTGGCTGAAATGTAACCCACCTAGTGTGTAGGTGAGGGTCCATCACATGCAGATTGTTCTGTGAAGATGTGGGTGCTCTAGCTGAGCAGGTACCCCTGCCACTGCTGGCACCCCACTAAGGCACCATCTCTGGGCAGGACTCCCATGTAGACCCACATACACTCAAAGTAGAGGTGGCCCCACATTGTTCCTGTGGTGTAGGCAAGTTGCAAGCTGTTTCTATGTCCCACAGGAAGTGCTGAGTCTGGTTGAGGTAGGGCTGGGGATGCCACAGGTGATGCCCTGCAGTATCTAGCCAGGATCACTGCTCCTCATCCTGCTCCAAGGCCTCTACCCCCACCTTTTACAAATTTCTTTCTTTCTTTTATATTTCTTTCATGTTGAATCTTTTGTACCTCTTTGTAATTCCCTGGTTAATATTTAAAACTTCCTCAGTTCTGCAGGTTTGATTTACACACACACTCTTGCACTTACATTTCTGTCTTAAAGAGTGGACTCCACATTCTTGTCATACACAAATGGAAAATACATAGTTTTGTTTAAAGCAATGGACTGCAGGCCACATTTGGTCTGTTTTACTACCAAGGGCAAACCGAGTTGTCTGATGTTTCTTAAATGGAAGTGGCATATTTGCTATTCTAAAATCACACAGTACTGGTTCAGCAGACACATTAAAGATCATTGCTTGCTATAACTGTGATTGTGTGTGGTCCAATTCTTACAATACTATAGGATTGACATTGTCAGGCTCCTCAACTGAAAAATACTTTTTAAAAAGCTTAAATTCTATTCTCATTACATATGTGATAATTTTCTTTCTTCTTTTGTTTATGAACTCAGTATCCCACTTGTCTTTGCTATGCAGTTCTCCTTACTAAAATCTGATGCAAAGTTTTTGGGATATCTTTAGACAGCTGAGAGGCATACTATCATTACTACCTGGCTTATCTTCATAAGTATCCACCCTCATTAGATAGCAAACCCAATTCTTTTCGCCATTATTTTTAGGAGAATAAATAACAAAAAATGACAATGTTATTATTTCTTTTGCAAAGAGATATTTTCATTCTTGCCAAGTGTGTCTCTATGTCTATTTTTGCAGTCTCTAAGACTATTTTTAGACAAATCCTTTTTTCCAATTTCTTTAGTCTCTCAGCTTATTCCTGATACTTCTTTTGTCTTAGGGTCTTACTAATATTTTGTGTCTTTGGCTAAAGATCAAAACTGAAAAACATTTTAGAAGGCTTTTAAAAGCTATAAACCTTTTTATTTCTAATGAAGAAGTAATTAAGGTGAAAAATGGCTTTATATTATTTACTGCTTTGTACATTTTAGGGTACATACAGTCTTGTGCTAGTTGAGATGTTAATGTTATCATTGCAAAGAGCATAATTCTACACATGCATTTATGCCAAGTAGCCATCAGAATGAACTGTCCTATCTTGTTCCATACTGGAAAGCAGAGAACTAAATGGACATCAAAAAAGAAAAAAAAAAGAAAGTCAAACACATAGTGTGTCTCACCAAAGTTATACAACAAACTTGCAACAAATCCAACAATGGAGACTCGAATTTTTGAGATTCTCTTTTATTCACAGAATCACAGAATAAACTGAGTTGGAAGAAACCCTCAAGGATCATTGAAATCCAACTCCAAGAATTTCACAGCACCATCCCCAAGAATCACGCCATGTGCCCAAGAGCATTTTTCAAATGCTTCTTGAACTCTGTCAGGCTGGTGCTGTGACCACTTCCCTGGGGAGCCTGTTCCAGTGCCCAGCCACCCTCTGGGTGAAGAACCTTTTACTAAAATCCAACCTAAACCTCCCCTGACACAATCTCAGGCCATTCCCTTGGGTCCTGTCACTGTGACCAGAGAGAAGAGATCAGTGCCTGCTCCTCCTCTTTCCCTCACAAGGAAGTTGTAACTGCAATGAGATCTCCTCTCAGTCTCCTCCAGGCTAAACAGACCAAGTGCCCTCAGCCACTCCTCACACGGCTTCCCCTCAAGGCCCTTCACCATCTTTGCTGCCCTCCTTTGGATTCTCTAAAATAGTTTAATGTCTTTCTTACATTGTGGTGCCCAAAACTGCCCCCAGCACTCGAGGTGAGGCCACCCCAGGGCAGAGCAGAGCAGAGCAGGACAATCCCCTCCCTTGCCCGGCTGGCCATGCTATTCCTGATGCACCCCAGGACAAGGTTAGCCCTCCTGGCCTCTGGGTCACTGCTGACTCATGTTCAACTTTCTGTCAACCGGGACCCCCCGGTTCCTTTCTGTGGCACTGCTTTCCAGCATGTCATTCCCCAGTCTGTGCATTCATCCAGGGTTGCCTTGGCCCAGGTGCAGAATCCAGCATTCATTTCTCTTGCAGCAGTGAAACATCCACTTAAGATCAGTATTATCTGTTAGTGGACTTAGTGAAGGTTGTTCTGGCAGATGTCATAGCCAGACAAAAGTAACTGCAAAGCAGTTTCAGATGCTAAGAATGGCTTTCAGACTGAAATACTAGGAGATAAAAGACAAAAGATGCCTTAGTTCTACAGCATTTGTGCACATCAATAACATCAACAGAGCTAGGACCGAGACAAAAAGAGGATACTTGGATTGATGTAACTAGTTTTTGTCATGGGTAAAATCCTGGAAAAAAAATTCCACCGTATCTGCCTTGTTGGCCTTTCCCTCTGCTCCGATTCCCAATCATAAGCACCCAACCCTGTCATCACCATCATTAAATTCTAGACAATCAAAACATTTCCTGACATCTAAGACTACCCTACCACCTCTCCTTCCTTGCCTATCCCACTTGAAGAGTTTATAGCCATCTGTTGCAACACTTCAGTTTTGAGAGTCATACCAACATGTTTCCATGATGGCAATTTTTTTCATAATTTTCCTGCTGCTTGATGTCTTCCAGATCCTCCTGTTTGTAGCTCATGTTGTGTGCATTGGTGTAGATGCACTTCAGTTGGACTATTGAATCCACCACCTTTCTGGGGGGACTAGCCCTAGTTCCTATGTGACGATTCTCAAGTGTTTTCATGGTTTTGTATCACACTAATAAACCTTGGATCTTTAACGTGGCATGAATCTACCTCCCCTACTTACACTGAAATAGCAGGTTGAAGGATCTCAGACACTTACGTGCACTTATGTACAGGCTTGTTTATCCGTAGCAAGACTGGGTTTACCCTCTTCCACATTCAAATCCAGTTTAAAGCTCCCTGCTAACTCCTGTGCAAAGATCCTTTTCCCCCTTTGAGACAGGTTCACAGCAGAAGCCCTTATTTACTAATCAGGCTCCATCCAAAAACCTTAAACAAATATATCACTTACACACCAATCACAGCACTGATTTAGAGTCTTTACTGATTTGTAGTTTATATTCCTTCAATCTATAGAATCAACTCTTTCATCTTTGATTATAGCAATAAAGTAAAAAATTTTAGAACCTTATAGGTCTGATCAGTCAGATAAGAAAAAAGAAAAAGAAAAAAAATATGTTAAACACCACATAATGGCTTCCTACTCTTGTTTGAGAAATGAAATGAAAACTACATGTCCTCTAGTGCAAATCTTCTTTGAAGTTCTTTCAGTCAGGACTTCGTGACCCTTCATCTTTAATTGATAGGCCCTTTTAAAATTCAACCAAAAAGCATCATATCATCAATGTTAAAACTTTTTTGATTTTTCATAGCCTATATTTATAATTATTACTACTGTAATCCATCATGACTTATTTGAAAAATGTATGCAATTTCAGGTTATGCACACCAGATATATTCACAGGTGCATCACCATTTTTTCTTTAGACACTACTTCATGTTTTCTTGTGTCCTTAGGATGATGGGTTTCTAAAAGTGTGTCTATAATACCATGGAAGCTTAAGAATCCAGCTTGTCCTCCAGCTCAACTTCTTGGTGTTGTTTCTGTGCCAACTTTCATTAAGGTGGCAGGATGGAGGCGGACAACTCTTTATAGATAGATAATTTAGGCTGAGAAATTAAGGCAAAGGTAAATAGTTCACACTTGAACTGTGCCAACAAGTTGAATGTAGTCTGTGCCACTGTAGCCCAGAAAATAAGACTTTTGCCACAGCGTGCATAAGGTCCCCAGCTGTGCACTGACCTGACAGTAGAAGGGCTCCACCTTTTCATGACCTGGACTGGATGTTGCTTGTTTAACCCCTGTGCTGGTGCTGGTGGCTGCTTCCTGCCCTGCTCCAACTGGAGCTCTGGGGGTGTCCCTGCTGGGGTCAGACACCCCCTGTCTGTCACTGTCTGACAAACCCTTGGGGCAGAGTGGGGAGGGTGGCTCAGGGGGCCAGTGCCAGGCTGTAGTTGTCTATGTGGGGGAAGCAAGTGAGCTGTGACAGTGAAATATGTAAACCCAAACTCAAACGTGCTGCAAGCTTGGACTGGAAGAAACTATCATCCCCATACTTCTCCTGGCAAAGAGTAGGAGGAAAACCCTACAGACATATCCTCCTCTTCCCATCAAAGCCATCAGGGTGCTGACAGCTCATTGCAGCCTGCCCTCATTCTCCCTTCTTCTAGACTGACAATGTTTGGGTGCCAGGGGTAGGGAAGGGAGAGCACAGCACCAGGACAAGTGGTTTGGTTTGTTTTTTCCCTTTCCCCCAGTACAACCCGTTAGCTATATCACTGAGTTAACTCTGTTTCTCTGAGTTAATCTGGATTATTAGTGACTATTAGTGTAACTGAACTAACACTTTTGGCTATTATGTTTAAACATTAATTGAGCTAATAATAAACTCTTTTCTCTATGTAAGTGGTTTGTGCTCTATTGTTTGTAGCAAACCCATGATGACAGCACCACTTAGTTCTGAGAATGTGAGCCTCATATTGACCACAGGTACTAAACCAGTCTAAAAATCTGAGTACATGTTGATGAACATAAGAATAGGATGGCAGGATTGGATTGTCTCTACTCAATTGTGTATCACTCTGTTTGAAGGGGTTTATAATAAAATTTTCAGGGAGTATCAGAAGCTTAGCTGACTCAATAATTTGGTTAGGATTTCTGTCCTGTTTTTTTCCCTTGGCATTGCAAAGTTGTTGTTTTTTTTCACTTGTTCATGTGCATTCATGTATTATATTATGCATGTAAGTCTCAGACTGTAGCTATTTTTATCTATTATTTATCTTTTCTCTTCTTTGTTGTATTACTTCATCCAATGCCTTCAAAGTTAGAAGTGCATGTTTTTTTGCAGCAACATAAAAGCATATATTTCACACTTCAGTGCACTGAACAATAGTTAATGGCATTCTGATTTAGTCTTAAATTTGAGTAAGCTTAATTGTATTCTTATTTTATTTAAGCAAGTTGCAGTATTAGGGAAACTCATTAAGGTTGTACTTGCTTCTTCCTCGGGGAAGGCTGAGCTATATTTCTCCAATTACAATAATCAGCATGACAGAAATACTAAAGATCTACTTCACATGGTGTCATTGTCTTTCCGTAAAATGGGTCACAGAAACTAAAATATGTAGGGAAGTTACTCTTTGGATAACTTTTAGATGTAGCAGTACTGGCTTTTATTTTTAATTGGAGAATGTGATACTTGAGAGCTGTCAGTGTGGCACCTCCTACAGTCTGAAGTTTTCTCCTTATGAATATTTAATGTATAATGCTCCAAGTAGGTGCTCACAATTCCGTAGTCTGTGAATCTCAGCCATGGAGAAACCACCCTTAGATCTCAGAACTATAAATCAGAACTATATATTGTGGCACTGTACCCCCTCTTACTGATCGCTTCCTGCCCTCTCCATGGGGTCTCCCTGCTTCCCCTGCCCCTAGTCCTGGCCACTCCTGGAGTTCTTCCTATTGGTTCCTGTATCCCAACTCCACCCATGTACCACCCCTATACACTGAAACCTTTTGCCCATGTGCTCTCTCCACCTGCCTGGTTCCCAGGTAAACTGAGGCTCCAAGCCATGTGTCTCTCTCTCCCTCTGCCTCTCTGCCCCTGGGAGCAGCCTGCCAACAGCTCCTCTCCTCTGCCTTTGGGGGCCAGCCCGTGTGCTGGCCTCAGGCTTTGGGGAGGCAGCATGGAATAAAGACCTTTGCAGTGCCATGAGGAGAGCCTTCTCACCTCCTTTGCCATCACTGAAGTTGCAGGCTGGCAGCTGGAGCAGCGGTGCGGGGCGTCCGAGATGGACTGCAGGAGGGCAGAGAATCCCTGCCTTGTCCCAAGAAGCCCCTGCTGCGCTCCTAGGGAAGGCTGCAGCAGCTAAGCAACACCCAGCACTGCAACAATATATTTTATAAAGACAAAAGCTTAAAAATTATATACACTAGATAATTTATTTTAATTGTGGGTTTTGGTCTGTCCAAAGGGGTCTGATATCTAAGCCCTTCTGTTCTCAGTATGACAAAACCTATAAAAAATTGCTGAATCTGATCATCTGAATCTTTTCCTCATCAAATGCAGAACTGTAATGTTCTTTGAGGATGACCATTTAAGTCTTTGCTTATGCTAGTATTTATCAGTATTATAGTATTTTGAAACTTAAAGTCCACTCTAAATATCTCCCTTCAAGTACCCAGATACCTGTATTATCCAAGTGACACTTCTTACACAGATTGCTTAAGCTTAGCCCACTGCACAAAGAGAAGCATTTTCCTTGGCTTTATGTTCTTGCAGCAGACACTGTCTGTTAGAATGTCAAAAGCAGAAGCTGAATAAATTTCTGTTCATAGTCTGTTTTGAGGTCCTCAGCTGAAAATTTTAGCGCAAGAGAAATTTTTGCTTATTTTGAGGGAGCAACATACCCGTGCTGGTTTTGCGGAAAATATATGCATCTCTATAAGAATTTGGCAGGTGAGACTCATACTCTTCACAAAATGGAAGAGGCATCTCTTTTAATATCTTTTTCATGCAAGTTTATGCTCAGTTTTTTCTGGACCGGTTTTATTTCCTCGCCTAGTAATGAGCAGAGAAATAGGAAAGTCTTGTAAAAAAATTGGTTTAAGACCAAATTTTTGTCAGTTATATTTTCAGTGAAGGCAGCTTAAAAGAGCCAAGAGCTACACTCCTAAACAATCCCACTCACACAGAGCAACACACACGTTTTAATTTATAACTTCAGCAATTAAATATATTCATATTGATTATATAAGGACAGTAAAATCAATAGAGAAGAGATTATACAGCTTGTTGTTTGTGCCATTGGTCATGTTATCTGTTGTTAGGATTCTTTTCACTGGATATCTCTGAACAAGACAAAAAAGGTAGTGCTGGCCATGGTAGGGAAATCTGTGGCAAAACAGTGTCATGGGCATAAAAGCTCACCTCGTAAGCTTGTTTTAAAATTAATATACACCTGATTGGGTGATCTCACTAAATACAGCATCATTAGTTGATTCATTGACCGTAATGTGCAAGTAATTTCAATCTCAAAGATGAAAAACCCAAAAGCATATTCTACTGAGGCTACATATCAATCACAATGTAATTAGAAGAACTGTTAAATTTGCATAAGGTTGGAATGTCCTTTATAATAGCCTGAAGGTTTTAGATGAGTATAGACAAATTTCCATAATCAGCTGTTATTATTTTTGTATTTGTATTTTTCTTTTCCTTTGAAGTAATCTGGGTTTGTAATGCTAGGTTTTTTGTTTTTTTTTTTTTTTAATAAATAAGTAAATAAAATCAAATTATACACTTCCTGTTGGGTACAAATGGCTGGAAATCAATCTAATGCTGCTTATCTGCCCTGATATTTATACAAAGTTATTCAGTATAATAGTCACCTGAATTATAATTATCAATTTGAGATATATATATTCTTGTGCTTTTCTCAGTTTTTTAAGTAATACTATTGGGAAAAAAGTTAAAGAGCAGATTGAAGTAAAGCAAAAATTTTTTTAATATACATATTGCTTTTTTTTTGTAATGAAGGCTTTATCTTTTTGTAATAAGTTTCATGTTGATGTCATTGGTTGGTGATCTTGTTAAGGTGTCCATTAATTTAGAATATTTAGGTATTCTAGAGGCTCTTGTTATGGTCTCAGTTTCACTAACATTTTCATTGAAAATCACTTCAAAGCTTCATCTCATACTGAAGTAGCTACATGACCATCTATGAATATTTTAGTTCTACTATAGCTATCAGCTTATTGCCTAATACAGTTTAATATATATAGTAAGTTAAATTTAATTACATATTTAGAATTACATTCTATGTATTAATTATAAATTCTAGTATATGTACACGTTTACCCACTCAGAAACATACCAATTTTGTTCCCACTGGCCTACACTGTTGGTATGAGCTGCATTCAAGGTTTGAGGTAGACTCTTCATGAAAACACCTTTCATTTACTTCTGTGTTTGCCCTCTTCCTTATCCATCAGCTGGGCTCCTGTTATGGCTTGACTACATCAAAACTATGTAACAATATTCACTCCTTTCTTTGTGCACAAGGTAGCATACCTGAACAATGTTCAATTTATGAATTCATTCTGCTGAAAAGGCTGAATACTGAAGAGGAAGAAGCAAGCTATAATATTTTTATCTTGTGAGAAACAGTGGGTCAAAACTCCAGAGATAATTTCCTATATGCTATGCTTCGGCAGTGTTTCTCTTTACAAGCAATCTGCTGATTATATTCCATGGGTTAGGAAAATCATGATGTGGTTCTCCAAGGGAGTTATTAATTAGTGCTCAGTAGCTCTAATTAATATATACAGTACACATTCACCCTAAAACAGGGACTGGATCACCAGCTAGGGCTGATTGCTGAATAGCTTATTGGCATTTATTTTTCACTGGTGTACAGCATGAGACATACTTTTGTGATCTTTCTACCATTGTATTCATTAAATTCCCTTTTACCTTCTGTTTTTATTAAAAGAATATCAGTGAACAGCATCTTCATTTATCTTGTTTCGTTTTTAGCTTTGTACTGTCTTACAGAAACCCTAATGAGTATGTAAGCAAGTTCTGATGGGTATGCTTTGGTATTTTCTTTTCAAATACTGCCACTTTATTTTACTTCCCTGTTGACAGATGAAACCTATTTCATTAGTATGGTAAATATTTAATACCTTTTTTTTTTTTTTTCTGACGAAACTGGAGCTGAATTTTATTAATGCAAAGCTCATTAGTAAAAAGGTTTGGTTATAGTTCATGTTTTTGCCTTCATTCTGGGAGTCCTAGACTTTCAACACTGAAGCCATTCAGGTCAAGTCAAGGAGAAACTGTGTGTGCTAGCTGGGAATCTAAAGTGCATACTTCATTTCTGTGCATGAAGGTCAGGTCAAGCAAATAGGAAGGTCAATTTTCCTGTCTGTTAAACTCCTCTGCACCATAAGGAATGTAATCTTGTAAGATGGATTTTTTTGTTAAACTGTGGCTTTCCTAAAGACAACACAGCACCTTAAACTTGCATAGCTCAAGAGAAACGTTCTTAATTCCAATTACCTTGGTAAGATAGCCATTAGCTCCTTAATTATTTGTGAGAAAGAACTCGCCTTGATTTAAAGCATAGTATAGTAACTTTCTCTGCCAGAAACAAAATATTTTAGACTTCTGCTTTGTGAGAAAAGGGAGGCAACTCTTGGTTTTAAACAGAAAAAGGTAATTTATTAAAAAGGGAATTAACTGGGAAAAATCAAAGAACAAAAAAATCAAGTAAATAACAGAAGCCGGGTCCGCAGAGATCGGAGATGCTTGAAACCTGTCCGGCTATTTGCCTAAGGCAGAGCTCTGCAGCGCTGTGCCTTGCTTCAGCTATCCCGAAGCAGAAGAGTTTTACAGGGTCTCTGGATAGAGAACAGGCCTAAGAGTCACAGCACCGAGCTTCAACAACGGCTAGACCGAAGCGAAAAAGCAGGCTCCTCCGGCTGTGCACAAGGTTTTATACCCCCCTTGCTCCTCCCATCACCGTCCCCGATCCGCCCTTAGTCCACCCCTAAAGTGGAGGGTGATTGGCAAAAGTCCATGATTGATGTACAGCTCTCTGTCCAATGGCTCGGCATCTCTAGGGTGCAGTCTTTTGTGTGATGTCATCGGGGTTTTTGGCGGGAAACTGCATCATTAAAATTCAGGGTTGCCATGGAGCTAAGTGACAGGCCAATGGCTGGTTGCTAAAAATAGTCCTTTAGCCAGGGGTGAGGGTTTTTTTTTTCCTTAGAAAGCAGCTAAGCCTGGAGGATTCCTTTAACTTTTAACAGGAGTTTTCAATCAAAGATAAACCTCAAAACTTTGTTCAACTCTCAAAAACAACACACAACACTCAGAACATAAACTGCAAACTCTTATCAACTCTAACAAACTAATTAATAACTTCATTAACTATGATTTTGATCTTAAGCAATTAAGATTTCGTGGATGCAAAAGCCAACTCCTAATTTCATGTTTGACATGCTTACTTCTAGCAGACTAAGATGGCGCGTCTCCTAGTTTTAGAAAATCTCATTCTCTGATACTGTCTTTTTCTCGTTTTATTGAGTATAGAATTTAAGTACTTAGAACAACAAAGATGAAGATAAAGCTGAATGTAAAATAGTGTTATAGATCTAGACACTATAGATCTAATAGTCTATATCTAGACATAAAGAGAAATGAGGAAATGGAAATGGAAAGAGGGTGGTACTTAAATGTTTGAGCAAAAATTGGTGATTCTGTATATTTCTCAAAATTTCTTATACTTTGAGAGGACTAAAGATCCTTTTTCCTTATTCTCATCTCTCTCTTCTGCAAATGACCAGGCATATTTAAAAAATTTCAAAAATATTGAACTAATCAAATTACGCTTCATGAGTTAAATAATTTGGCTCATTGCCTTTCAGCATTGAATATTCTTTTCAGCCATCAAATATTCTTGCATTCTTCTCTGAATTTTTCCTGTTTGTTACCACCTTCTTGAACTATAAACACCAGAACAGAAGACAGCATCTCAAGACTGCTTATTCTACTGACAAAACCCAAATTAATGCAGCATGGCCAGTCTTGATAATATTTTGTAGACATACAGTTTGTATATGCAAGGATCACTTTATTTCTTTTGGGCCAAATTTTATTGTAGGAGCTCATTCACATTTATCTCATTATTCAATAAAAGTGATGTTTTTTATCCAAACCAAGGTCACAGTTCTCCATTTGCTACTTTTGTTCTATATTATTCTCTCTTGTTAATAACTCTTTGCCTTCTATTTTGGGTCATTAGTAGAACTATTTCAGAGCCCAGGGTCAAAACTCCAAGAATACACATGTAACATTTCCATTACTAATATTTTTGTTTGCAGTTACTGGGTGGTGAAGTCACTGAGTTTTAGGATTTCAGAGGATTTTTTTCCATTCTTATGCATTTTGCTGGGTTTATATCTTCTTATTTTGAAAGGTACATTTCCTATTCAAATATCTAGCAAAAATAGCTATAGTCTACCAATGTTATCAATCGTATCTCATTCAGTCTACATAGTGCTTTATTACACTAACTGCTAACAAATAAATACTTGCATGTTAATCAATATGTACTTAATGGCCCTGGTTCGTACTTTATACTGTACAAAATACTTCCACAGGAAAAAACAAAGATGCAAACGAGATACCACATGATCAGTGCACTTTTTGCATGAAGGGAAAAGCACAAAATTTTGAAATCCCCTAGAAAGGTTTGTCTACTGTAAGTGTAAAAGAGAAGCTTTGTACAATGTCCCTAAAGAAATCTTTTCAAAATATTGGCCTGTAATCTGGAACCTATGGAAAAAAAATAAGAAGGAAGTATTACTTTAATATTTTTACATAAAGAATTACTAATGTAGTTCTCATGAAGAGCTGCCAAAAAAAAAACCAAAAAAACCAAAAAGCACCATGAAAAATAAAGATAGAGTACTAATTATGGAGGACTTTTTTTTATTTTTACAAAGTTACTATCTAGTAACTTTGGTTAACCATGTTACAATGTAAACATATTTATGTAAACATAAAACTGTTCCCTCACTCTGCCTCTTAAATATTGTGCTTCCACATCTTTTGAGTTATGGTTGATCTTTTTTGCTTCAAATCAGCCTGGATAAGAGAAAGAAAATTTGATCATATTTTCTGCGTTATGGTCCTATGACCATTAGGGAAAGGTGGATCTTAATGATCTGTGCACTTTCCTGTCAATCACCAGAACGTTTCATTGACGTTCATATCTTAAACAATATGTACACATTTGCTGTCAAGTATTACTTGGTGGTACAAATATTTATCTGCCATAATACTGACCATATTAGCATAATCTGACAAATAATCAATAATTATCTGATGCTCTAGAGTCCTGACAGCTAATCCTAAGTAACATAATTGGATGGAGAATGATGAAGAAGAGTTATATGATGTTTGACCTACTTCCAAAGTTCTGCATATATTCTACAGGGTTTCCAAGACTGACAATTTCAAATTAACTCTTAGAATTCCAGAATTTCATCTGAGCAAAGATTTCTTCAAGTGGAAGGGGTAATTAGTGCTAATGAAAAAATATAAAACCAAGATTCTTGGTTTTATTTCAGGAATTTCAATAAAAGGAGTTCTTATTTTAAGAACACTTCGAGGATTAGGATGTTAAAGAAAATACTACTTTTATTAAATTATAACTATTTTGCAATATTTATCATTTTTAACAAAAACTCTTTTAAGCATAGAAGCAAATGCAGAAGGGGTGATTCTGATACAAGAAGAAGAAGGAGAAAAGAAGAAGAAGAAAAAAGAGATGAGAAGAGGGGAAAAAAAGGGAAGAGATCCAAAATTTAAAAAAATTAATAGTAATATTTTGCTAAATAGCACAGCCACTTAAAATAATAAAGAACAAGATCTTTCTTTCTAATTTTTAGGGTGAAAGTCCATCCAAATAAACTTGTTAATAAAATAACCAGATTTCTCCAATTTTTGTATTTGTTTAGCAAAAGAGATTTCTTGTATTTATTAAAATATATCAATCTTTCATATTTGAGATAACAAATTTATCTTGGAATCAGTATCTGAACAGTTCTGAAATATTGGATTCTGTTCCTACATTAGCAAGAAGTTAGATCTTACTCCTTTATACTGTTGAGCTAAGGGATTTTTAAATGTTATTCGAGGGAAAGATTTGAAATTTACATCTCTGGACGTTCCTTGCTGGAAATATATATAGTTTACCACCGCGGATTAAATATGATCCAGTGGTAATTTACTCTTTTTTTTTGTAGCTACTAGAAATTTTTAATTTAAAAAATCCCCCTAAGTCTCAACCAAGAAAATAGTTGAAATTAAGCCAGAATGAGTCTTATTTATTGTGCATATGTATGATAGTGCTGGGCCTAAAGGCTGTTCCATAAATTATTTCCAAATATCTTGTAAAAGTAAATGTCAGTGATTACAAACTGAATAACAAAATTGTATGCACATGTTTGTAAGATTTAACAGAGACACAGCGATACCTGAATTTATATAACCTTTATGCTGAAGTCACTGCTTCTGTAATTAACCTAATCTAGTTTTCAGTAACTTGAATGCTTAGGTATTTCATTATTTTGATCAAGATAAACCAAAACAGTATCAAGAGTGCTGTCAGGTTACATTTTATAAAATCCTTTCTTGAAGAATCCTGTTGTTTTTGTACTAGCAGCTTTTTGCCAAGAGGAAGCAAACTAAAATTTGTCAGCTATTGATTAAAACTTTAAACTAGTTCATCATGTCAGATAAGCAGTTATTGAAAAAGAAATTACCAATATATCCAGTAGTGTACAGTAGTTCTTATTCATAAAGTAAAAGTTTCTAGGATTTTTATTCCTATTAGAGTGATAATTCGTCCACTTGGGTCCCAAAAACCCTGCGCAGAGCTACAGGCTGAGAGCAAAGTGGCTGGAAAGCTGCTCAGCAGTAAAGGGTCAGGGCGTGCTGGTTGACAGCAGCTGAACATGAGCCAGTGTGTGCCCAGGTGGCCAAGAAGGCCAATGGCTCCTGGCCTGTATCAGCAATAGTGTGGCCCAGCAGGACCAGGGCAGGGATTGTCCCTCTGTACTCAGCACTGGTGAGGCTGCACCTTGAGTGCTGTGTCCAGGTCTGGACTACTCAAGACAAGAAGGACACTGAGGTGCTGGAGCGTGTTCATGGAAGGGCAGTGGAGCTGGTGAAGAGTCTGGAGAGTAAGTCCTATGAGAAGTGGCTGGGGTTGTTTAGCCTGGGAAAAAGGGGCTCAGGGGACCTTATCACTGTCTATAACTACCTGAAAGGATCTTGTAGCAAGGCGGGGTTTGGCCTTTTCTCCCAGGCAATCAGTGACAGGACAAGAGGATATGGCACCAGGATGCAGCAGGAGAGGTTCAGGTTGGACATCAGGAAGAATTTCTTTGTGGAAAGGATTGCTAATAATTGCACAGGGAGGCGGTGGAGTCACCATTCCTGAGCTGTTCAAGAAATAACTGCACGTGGCACTTAGTGCTATAGTCTATTTGTCAAAGTGATGATCAAAGGTTGGACTCAATGATCTTGGAGGTCTTCTCCAACCTAAATGATTCCATGATTCCGAAACACAGTGTCTTAACAGAGGTGGATACAAATCAAATCTTCAGATGCTGACACCTTCCATTTTGAAAATTGTTGTCACAAGTCGTCATTAACTCTAAATTTTGAACTATACAATTCCATGCTTTTTGTAAGCTCAGAGCAAGATAAAAAGACCTAAGCAAAAGTCAGTGAAACTACAGCAGTCCCTCAGTGGAGCCCTGCTCAAAGCTCTAACTCCATCTCAAATTTAGCATGCACATTACTTACTGTGACACACTAAGTTCAAGGCCAGTAACTTCAGGCATAAATTTACTAAAACTCATAATTCTGGATAGTATTGTAGTATATGTCATAGAGGACTCCAGTTAATACAGTGAGTCCACATGTCTTCTAAGCCAGGGCAATATTTGTGCTCTTTGCCTATTTTAGTATGTATTAAAATGTCTTTAAATAATAATAGATTTCTTTTTAATTCAGATTTCAATATAATTAACTAGGTTAAACATATCCTTGAAGTGTTTCTTATATATATGTAAGTCTGTCTTTCGTAAGGTATTTAGTGAAACTTAAGTTGATTCTCTCAATAGTGCAGGAATAGGGTTCTTTCATTATTATTTCTCCATTTAGTATTTTCAAATATTTGCTGTACCAGGTAAGTCCCTGGTTGTACCCTTTGAGTTAGACAATGTGATGGTAGTTACCATGATACTTTCTGATAAATGTTTAAGGAATTTAACATTGGGTTTTGAGGCATATAATATGACAGAAGAAAATTGTCTAGGAAACTGAGTCTATGTCCATTTGTAAATTAATATGGGGTTTTTAAAAACAATATACTGTAAAGAGACTCTGAAATTTGTCTGACCCATAAGATATATGCCACCCTTTGTCTTTGCATAATACAGATGATTAATTTTAAAAAAAATTACTAATAGCATCAGAAAAATATGAATTTAATTCATATGCAAATATGAAAACAAAAAATGTGATCTTCTGTTAAATATAAGCAGATGGTGTGGCTAATCTGTATAACAAACCTGTCTGTCTGCTCTTGAATATAATATCCTCCAAAATGGTGGAAGGATAGATATAAAAGGATTTTTTAAAATATTAATTTAATTCTTTAAATAGCCTGTGAGATTTTATAACTAGACTTTTTTGTCAAGATATATTCAAGTACATACTCAAGTTTATGGAGCAGAACATTAATTTTGGGTTCCAAAGGACCAATCTTTCCCCAGTCTACTGAAAAGTTCTAGAGGACCCATGTTCTCACCTAAGAAGCAACCGAATTTGGAAGAAAATTGCTGTTACTTCTAGTAGATATGTTGTAGCTCTTTTACACATTTGTTCTAAATTTTGTCTGAGAACTTAAAATTTGTGTCCCCATTCAAAAATTGGAAAGATGGTAAATAAGCTTGCATCTTGGTACAATGCATTAGAAACACCCTTCTAGTGAAAGCACGAGAAAATTGAGTTTATGTATGCTCACAGACATGTTTCTGCAGTGATCTGATGCAATGAAAATCTGAATGAGCTGTTTACAGTCTGTACAAGATGAGGATGACTGAAGTCTAGCAATAGTCTACAAATGATAATGTAAAATATTGAGCAGGTATCAAATGTAATGTTCAAAATTTAATTCAGATTCTCCAAATAAATCAGGTTCCTTACTGTGATCATAGACATAATTCATCAACATCTAGCAGTCATATAATACCAACTTTACATTCATAGTCTTCTAAAAATTTATCCAAAGTAGCACGGAATGAGTGCCATTTTTCAGTTGTAGGTAATATAGCTAATAAACAGTTTTACTGAGTAACTGTTCCTGCCTTTGGCTAACAAGGAAAGCCTATTTGGGAGTTTTAGCTGTTACTCTAACTAATCATGCTTTTAAATTACCACGACAAAATTAAACCCCTCTATTCTTACATTGATGCAAAGCAGGTTCATTTACCAGACTGTGAGAATATACCATTCTTATCAGTCAGGACATGTTAGTTATATAAGCTTAGCCCTGAGTCTGCAGTGATCTGAATCTTCCTTGTGCTTTCACACAAGGAAGCCTGTGAAAGCAGCTGAAAACTGAACTTCAGTTTATTTTTTCTGCATGTGTCCTCTGCTAATTCATACACTGAGTGGCAAGTTTTACTGTCAGAGAAAGCTGTTGTGATAATCTTGCATGACCTCTTGAGTAATTTTAAACAGCTGTTTAAGATTTGCTAGTTTCCAGTCTAGAGTTCCTTTTTAAACCAGAAAATACAGCTGTTTGGCTATAGTATGACCTTTTATGCTAAGAAAAACCTGTTCAGCAGCAAAAGATGATCTTAAGAAGATTGCAATTGCCTCCATCTCTTGGCAAAACTAACAGTGAAAATCTTAAATTTTTATTTTTATTGCTGACAGATCTCTTTCCAATTTTTTAACTTCCGTTACAAGATAAGGCCACTAGAACAGAGCCTCATACTCTAGCAACAGACTCACTATGTCATACAGACAGTTAGTAGTAATCTCTTTATTTCTGCTTGATATTTGTGGTTTGTATACCCAAGCATGCCATTCAAAATGGAAATAAGTAGAATCATGCCTTAAAAATTTTGTGTTGCCATACAATAATATTATGCAGTTTGTTGACAAAGGAGCTGGTTCCTGCTGAGTCAAAAATTTTGTAAGTTCTGTGATGCACTGAGTTGATTTTTGTTGCTGATTTTTGTTATACATTATCTCTGGTACTGATTTGCCTTTGGGTGCTACTGCGTGATTATTTCATACATCATAGAGCTGTTGTTGTGTTCGATACTCTGTTTCACTCAAAGTATTTGAAATATGTAACCAATGTGCAAATAAGGGTATTGGGTTACAAACGGTAAACCTGCATCAAACTTCAGGCTTCAGCATCTGAAGCTGCAAATCTAAAAATAACACCTCTCAGAAAAATAAACTCTGTTTTTAAATTGCAGGAATTTGCATTCCACACTAAATTCTGGGGTTTAACAGACTATCTATAAATACCAGATTTCATTCCACTTTAAAACTTTGTGCAAAACTGATGCAGCTAGAAAGTAATTATATAACAAGAATGAATATGCTTTTAGCTGACATCATGTGATTTAATAAGATGATTCTCCAGTAACAAGATGGGGATTTACTCTTGGTAGTTTTTACTTACGGATCAGTTGAAATCAATGAACATGGCATAAATCACTGTGGCTAAAAAGCATATTTTGAACTTCCTTTCAGTACATTTTTTGGGGGTGACATGAACAGAACACTACTGCATTTAATTTAATGCACAATAAACAATAACATTTTATATCAACAGATAAGATGAAGTGTATTTTTTATGGATACGTAAGTATTGATCAATTATATTACTAATTTCTGTGAGGATTTATTTGCATTATTTAAAATAATCTTATTACAGTTTACTGTCTTTGTTTTGGGTGGGGATCATTCTATCAGAGTTTGAACACCTAGGCACAGGTACCTCAGTTTTGCTCCAATAAATTCTTCTTAGCCAATCTTCTTAGTCAACAGGTGTCTGATATTGTCAGCACCAATTTGCACCTGACACTGTATTTAGTACAGAGGGGTAGTAAGAGGAAGACTTGTGCATGTTTTGGGTCATGAATTTAAACCCACTGCTTTCTGATTAAGTTTACCAAGTCATATTTTGTGATTAGCTGAAAGAATTTTTCCACAAGATGACTTCACCATGTTCTGGTCCACGCTTTTAAGGTATGAATGCACCTAGTTAAATCTGCAGTATTCTGAATTATTCTTAAGGAAAAAAAAAAAAAGGTTCATGTTTCAATTCATTAAGAGGAACAGTACCATAAACCCCTGCCGTGGTTCAGAAATGGTATTTTCCAATTTGGCGCTCCCAATAAAACCAGGCACCACTCCCCTTCCCCCTCCAACTGCAGGCACAAAAGGCAAAGATCACGAGTTAAGAACAATTTACTGGAAACCACAATGAGATAAAATGAACAGTAACAGCAACAATACCAATGACAGATGGTATAAGTCAGAACTAATCCCCTTCTCCCTGGAAGAGAGTCCCTTTCCCTTATCACTGGCAATGGCATGAGGTGGTATAAAATAACCTCTGTGTCCTAGCCATGTCCCCTCACAGCTACTGCAAAAAATTAACCCTATCCTGGCTGGAATCTGGACAACCCAAATCTGTTTCTTAGGTCTACACACCTCGATCTTATTCAGTGTCAAATCTCTGATTCGCTCACTATTCTGATTCTCTTCTTTTTTTCTTTCTTCTTTCTCATTTTCATTTCCCAAATACATAGTCAAAACAAAACAAAAGCTGTGAAATGTTCCTGTCCCATTGTGCTTTACCAGTGCTTTTCTTGGCAGTGACACATATTTATATCTCACACCTTTTTCTTGGGCTATTGCCAGTGATGCAATGTTTATGAGGAAACTGGTCACCATTCTCCTCCATGGAATTCTGAGCAATCATTTGCCTCTTTCCTAAATGTCTGTACTTAAAAAAAAACTTGTCTGAGGACACAACAGCAGCATCAGTGCTGTTTAGAGAAGGATATATTTGCCAGTAGGAAGTCCACTTTACAAAGTCACTTTATATGTAAATATTGAAGAAATTTGCATATATTTGGGAAAAATAAACCTCCAAGGATTTGCCTAATCATAAGAAGAATTTTGAACAGCTTTTCTGATTCACCAATTAAAAAAAGATTAGGTGGGGTTTTTTTTAGCACTATGAAGTGGATAACATGCACAGGCACTGAAAGAATCCATGGCATTCCACCCCTTTTGTTCTTGGTCTAGGTTCTCAAGTTTTCTGGTAGAAATCTGACTGGAACTGTGTTTGTTGAAAATGAAATTATGCTCCTTTTGTCCAACTCTCAGAGTGTAGCATTTTTGCATTTTTTATTTATCTTCTGTAAACCTGAGTGGATTTTTTTTTATAGTAAGACACTCTAAAGATGTGACTATGTTGTCTACACAGACATGGCTTTTAGTAAAGGCCTTCATAATGGACTTGATAATTTCAAAGGTCTTTTCCAACCTAGTCTATTATGTGATTCTGTGATAATTGCAACCTTCCTCAGTAGCTGCTGAAAATATCATATTTTATTGTAATACTCTATTTCAAACCCTGTAGATCTCCTGTAACCTCACTTAAAATCATTAGTACTTTACATCTGACCTGGTGATAATACTTGTTTGAGTGTATAGATGTAAAAGCATAGTTATGCCTCCCTGAACACACAGGGCAAATTTCAAAATGCAATTGTTAAGTGGAGAAAACATCAATTACCTTAACAAAAAATGAAACATTTTTAGAAGCAGAAGTACTCTAAGAAGAGCTCTCGTTGAGCACAGTTAAACTTAATTGTAATAAAAATTATAAGTGGTTATAGAAAATACTTGCTTTTAAATCTAAAATAGTAGGGTAATAAATATTGAATAAAATTTGTTATGGTTATGAGTATGGTTTGGACCATCTGGTAATTCGGTTACAACCGAAGATAATTATTTCAATGCAACCACATGCACAGCTGTCTATATAAGAATTCTTATGGGATGTCTGCCTTGAAAAGCACTAACTCAGAGTTTTAATATTCTTTGGAGATATTTTCCTCATACTGAGTGAACCACTGTTGTACCAAACACTAATTAAATACTTATAAAAAGAGAAACAAGTGGTGGACAGAGAAATCAGTTTTCCTTTTCCTTCTGCAGCATATGAGTGGACAGCCTATAGGAGTCTGCCCCTGCTTCTGGTGCCAGCTCGTTGAACTGAATGGGAAACTGCTGGAAAACCTCAAACTAGAAACACAGACACAGTCCAGTATGCAGAGTGGGAAAAGCTGTACGATGTGATGCTTGGGGAGTGTGACCTATTTGCCCTACTAATAGGCCTTAGAAAACTCTTCTGCTCATTCTGTATCTGTGTATAAAGCTCTAAAAAGATGTGAAAAGTTGGAGTTTGAATCAAAGAAATTATGCATGAAATATATTTCCTAAAGAAAGATAATTCATAATCAGATAAGGTTAAATAGGAGGAGAGTAAACTTATATTAGCTGCACTTTTTAATTCACAGACATGTTAGAGGCCTTGCACTAAGCCAAGTTAGTTTTGTCCAGACTGCCATGAGAATTACTAACCTAAGACCAACATCAGTGTGTTGGATCATGCAGCATTACTCAAGTAACGCAAAATAATCCATCTAGTAACTGTATAAGCTCTCTCAGTAGTCCTAGACCTCTGCAGCCCATGGAGGATGATGGCAGAGCAGATGAACACAGTGTAGCTTCTGGTGAACCCCACACCAGAGCAAAATGGTTATGTCTCGTATTGCAACAGGTCTTGCTAAATAGTTTGTCCCCATCTTTATTATGTGCCCATTTGAAGCAGAGAAACACTGCAATGAGATCTCTCCAGAGCCTTCTCTTCTCCAGTCTGAACTCCAACTCTCTCAGACTTTCCTCACAGGAGAGGTGCTCCAGCCCTCTGATCGTTTTTGTGGCTCTTCTCTAGACCCACTCCTTGTCCTTCTTGTACCTAGGACTCCAGAGCTGGACACAGTACTCCAAGTGGGGTCTCGCCAGAGCAGAGTGGAACGGTAGAACCCCCCTGCTGACCTGCTGGCCATACTTCTTTTGATGAAGCCCAGGTTGTGAATAGCTTTCTGGGTTGCCAGCTGACGTTGCCAAGTCATGTTTTGCTTCTTGTTGACCGACATCTCAAGTCCTTCTTCTCAGGGCTACTCCCAATCTGTTTTTTACCCAGCCTGTATTTGTGATTGGGATTACATGGACTTGCATGCAGGACCTCGCACCTGGCCTTGCTGAACTTCATGAGGTTTGAACAGACTCTCCTCGCAAGCCTGGCCAGGTCCCTCTGGATGATGTCCCTTCCCTCCAACATGTCATTCAGCTTGATGTCTTCTGCAAACTTGCTGAGAGTCCATTCAATCCCACTATGTCATTGATGAAAATGTTGACATAATGTAGGACCTAAAGGAAAACTTTTCCTTTCTGGAGTATCAGAAAGTTTACTCCAACCACTAATTATAATTTAGGTTTTGGAGTTTTTCCCATTACTGGATTGATTTTAACAGGTTAAAAGCACCACCAAATTTACATGACCAAGGTTTGTGGTTATAAAGGATAAAGTAAAACATTATTGTCGTGTTCTATATGTCTACAAAGACAGGTGATGTCTAAGCCTGACATACTAGTGTAGGTGTCTCTGAACAGCTTTTCATATATTTGATCTTCCTAGGAAAGAATTGTAGGGTGAAGCTATAGGACATAATGAATTCCCTCCGTTATTGACAACAATATGGGAAGAATTGACTGATCTCTACTATTAAAATGTAGGTACTCTTAATTCAAAGATATCTTCCATTTCAAGAATACCACTAGCATTCTAATGTAACTGTCTTCCATTCCTGGAACCCATGTGCAGCCAGGAGAAATCAACAATAAAATGTTATAATCTCTTTATACCAAATGCTATTTTAAGTGCAACTGTACGTATTGTAAGCCTATTTGATGCCGGGGTTTTTTTTAATGTTTTCTTATTGCAGTGTGCAAACGAAACTCATGACTTATATGGTACAATGAGAACACACTTAAACTTCTTTTTTAAGTTGGAAGTCATCAAACCTGTGTCTGTGTGGCATGTGGATATAGTACTAGCAAGAGTTTTGCAGAGATAGGAAAGGAATAAGTACATTTAATTAGAATGAATGTAAGAATAACTGATCAAATATATTGTGTCATATCTGTTATACAGAAAGTATTGAGGCCTTAAAAAGTTTCAGTTAATTAAGTTAATCAAGTCATTGCTTGACAAGATGTAGGAGGTATTAGCATGGACAGAAAAGAAAAATGAGAGAATGACCTGCTGTATCTGTCTGTACAAGGAGTTTTCAGATAAATGCGTACAATTCAACAATGGCTTAATTGTTCCAGTGGTACAGCACTCAATTCTATGCTTAAAAAAAAAGGAAAGAAGGGGGAAAAAAAAGAAGTTTAATGAGCTGTTCCAGCATTACAAGTAATTTCTTTCACAACTAATACAAGTTCTACGGGATACAGACTTAGGACTGTATTATATCAATTAAAAATGCATAGTTAGAGAAAAATTGCAGTTGAAGCTTTTCTGGCATCATTGATAGGGTTTGGGCTTTTTGTATTTCTGGGGAAAAGAGTCTGCCATACTCTTGTTTTGGTTCTTTTTCTAAGTAAAAGTAGAATAAAGTAATGTTATTGGTAAAAAGAAATGCATAATCAGTGGTTTTCACTTTGGTATTACATTTATATATTTTTCATGGACTTTATATTCCTGTTAAATACTGTAACTAATTTCTCAGCTCTTCCACTCATGTGATTTGGAATTAATAGAGTAGTATCACTAAAATCTTTGTCTTATGTGATGGTATGATTTTGGCAAATTAATACTTTCTGGCACATTCTGAAACTGAATTTGAAAAGAATTTGTTTTCCTTCCTTGCTTGAAAGATGAAAACATCATACATGGACATTTGGTCTTAGAATGTAGAATCAGTCTCTGACCTATCATTATTGGGATGGACTGACACCATATAGAAGTACACTTCTAGAATTCAACACAGTTTTAAAAAATGAAGGCATGTTTGTAAAGATAGGTTGAATTTAAATAGTGTAGTACAGCTTGTAAAACATTGAAATGGTCAGCATACAGGTCCATGACTGAAATAACTGTAGGATTTTAGTCTAAAGATATTCACAGTGAGAGCATGTGGTAGTCTTCACAAGATAAACGGTGCAAAGAGGAGGACAACCTGCTTACCATGTCTACAGTAGAGTACTGTGTTCAGCTCTGCAGACCTCAACATAGCAAGGACATGAAACTGTTGGAGGAAGTGCAGAGGAGGGCTGAAAAAGATATTAGAGGGATGGAACACCTCTCCTATGAAGAAAGGCTGACAGAGTTGGGATAGTTCAGCCTGGAGGAGAGAAAGCTCCAGAGTGACTGAATTGCAGCCTTTCAGTACCTGAAGGGAGCATACATAAAGGATGGAGAATGGACTTTTTACAGGAGTATGTAGTGACAGGACAAGGCGGAATGGATTCAGACTGAAAGAAGGTATGTTTAGATGAGATATTAGGAAGAAAGGCACTGGAGCAGGTTGCCCAGAGAAGTTGTGGATGCCCCATCCCAGGAAGTGTTCAAGGCCAGGCTGGATGTGACTTTGGGCAGCCTGATGTAGTGGGTGGCATCCCTGCCCATGGTGAGGGGGTTAGAACTAGATGATCTTTACGGTCCCTTCCAATCCAAACCATTCTATGTTTCTATAGAGAAGTGCTGAAAATTAAGTTCAGCAAGAAAGTTTCCACTTAGAGAAAAAAATTACAACAGTAAGGACAATGAAGTGCTGGCATAGACTTCTTGGAGAGAGATTGTGGCAGTCCTCAGTGGATAGGTTTTTAAAAACATATTAAACAAGTATAATTCAGGAATTATATCTCCTTGGGTTAGAGGAATAAAACAGACGCCTTGAAGGTACGCCTTCAAGGTCCTTTCCAGTTCAGTTTTTAAAAGAAATCAGAATGAATACTTAATTAAAATTACCTGATTGTTCTCAAGAGAAGAATTTGCAAAATTAGGGAAAATAAGTAAGAAACAGATGGGAAATATGATTTTGCCTAGAGATGGAATTTGAATTTTTTGTTTTATAGATTTAATTTGAGGGATAAACTTTTTCTGTGATTTGCTGAGTTTGTAAGTGTGAATTTCTGTGCTTTTTACTTTTCTTATTTTAATTCTGTATGTTGGAATATATTTTTAAATCATAGTACATTAAGTTTTTTTCATCTTGTGTCTGCTATGCATTTATTGCCATTTCTAACTGAAATGACCTGAGTTTGAGTTTTCATTGTTTTAACTCATAGATGCTGGGGAAATTTTAAAACCTGTTCCTGACTTACAGTATCTCCTTGCAGTGCAATCATAGGATATAGCTGAATATACTATCTAAGCAACACAAAAAAATTAAATGATACAGGTTTACTGATACCAAGTGCAAAGACTTAACCTTCATGCGTGTTGGGGCGGTTGAGCTGGCAACAGTAGAAACCGAGATGCCAGAAACCCCTGGTGCAGGAGACACCCTGCGCTGGTGGGTCAACTCAGAAAGTAAATAGCTTACCCGATTCAGGTTATAGGGAAAGACTTCTTCTCCTATCAGGCAGTACCTGTCTGGTACCTGGTCCCCCACTCCGCCCCTTCCCTNGCGGCGATTTCAGCCACCCCACAGCACCCCACATCACATGCGTTCTGTCATGATTTTTGTCTCTGACTTAATGTGAGAGTTCCTGCATGGTCTACCCTTGAAAAACATCATGGATGGCAACACCTGTTATGCTGTGGGTGTAACTAGTGTGTGCACATCCAGTATACTGTCTGGAGGGTGTTTGCCCAAAACCTGTTGTCTTAGAGTGAAAAAAGCATCCTGATCACCTCAAATAATCATGTTTAACATGGAAGTGGCCACCAGCTTTTGTGTCTGCTGTCTGTGTTTTCTGTGTCGAAGCACTTACAGTGCTTAAGAAAGCACAGGAAATACCAGAGAGAAAAAAGAGGTGAGAAAAAACAAAAAACAAAACCAAAACCAAACAAACAAAAAACACGAAAAACCCCCAAAAAAACCAAAAAACCCCCAAAAAACAAAACAACCCCTCAAATACAAAACAAAACATAAAAAACCCAACGACAAAGAAAAAACTCAAAAAGTAAACAAAAAACCCCCAAAACAAACAAAAAAGAAAACACAACAAAAAATTACAGAACACAGCTGTGAACACCAAGAGAAAGAAGGGATGAAGGTGCTCCAGGTACCTGAGCAGGTATCTACAATGTAGCACATGGAGGACCTGACACCTGAGAAGGAAACTGAAGCCCATGAACAGCCCATGATTAAACATGAAGAAAAAGAGAGGAGAAAGAGAGAAAATTATGGGCTAACCATGACTCCTTCATTCCCCCATCCCCCTGCACTGCTTGGGGACTGGGGAAGAATGAGGAGTCAAGAATGGAGGAGTACATTTGAGCCTCAAGAAAGGGAGGATAGAAGATGGTATTGTTTTAATTTTGTCTTTGCTTCTCAGCATTCAACTCTATTTTAATTTTTTCCCGAACCACGTCTGTTGTGTCCATGACTGTAATTTGGTAAATCATCATCCTGTCTTCTCTGGGAGCTTTTCAACCTCATTTTATCCCTTCACTCTGCTGATGAAGAAGAGACAGAAAGGCTGGCTGGGAACTTGGCAGACAGTCAAGGTCAAACCAGGGAATTACAGGAAGACATGGAAAATGAGTAAACCTGAAAGGAAACCTGAAATTTTTTAAAATGTGGGAAAGAAGTGGGATCCCTTGAAGTGGCGTTAGGAGCAATGACCCTGACTGGACACTGCCAGGTCTCACCCTGTGGCACTTGAATTCCTGCCTGGGCCAGGCCCAGGCCCAGCACCTCCTGGTTGGACTCAGGAACAGCTGTCACCCAGGCAGTGGCCAGGGTGCAGGAACAGCACGGGTGCACAACTTCCCAGGATGCATGCGGGACTGCACGTTGCTGCTGCCCGTGGCTTTTCTTTTAGCTGGGCATGGGCAGTGGCAAGCATACATGCTCAGCTGGAGCACCCACATCTCAACAAGAGAGTCTGCACTCGGGAAACCTGCACCCACACTCTGGGATGGGGGTATGTGTAAGGCACACTGCTGGAGTTGCATATAAATGTGCATGTGTGTGACTGTGATCTTCTGGGATTAGTTATATAGGGGTGTTTAGCAAAAAAATAGGTCTTCATTAGCATTTTGTAACTGAGTGAATTGCTGATTATCTGCTATATTACTGATATGGATTCTTAATATATAGTTCATTGACTGCCAGTTAATTAAATGCCGTTAATAAATGGATGAATCAATTCTGATTGGATTTAAACTCCATAAAGTGAGTTTAAATTGAACTGTTCAGCAGTTTTTCCCAGCAACAACTTACTACTGGTCTTTTGGTAAAGCTAATGTTTGGATCTGTACAGTGTTATAGGTGCCAAACTCTATTCACAGAAATTACTCTTTGTTGTTAAGTACTTTTCCCCCAAAATTTCCTTCAACACTTACAGTTTTTTAGTGAATGTCTCCATTAGGGTGGATTTTTGTTACCTGAAAATAAATATTTGCCTACAGATGTCATTCTAGATGACTAAGCTTCTGTTACAGACAGTAAAATCTAATCAACATAGTCAATAGTGACAAAATTTCTAAAAAAAAAAAAAAAAA
>VZRR01004399.1:472893-491260 GCA_013398015.1 Oreocharis arfaki | reverse complement strand
TTTTTTTTTTTTTTTTTGTGGGAGTAGAAGGTGTTTCACAGCACAATTGAATTTCCCATCATCTGGAACATACAGGATTCTAGGTAAAGATAAAGAAATATCCTTTTTTGTTTGCTTTCTTCTTTCTTTTTTTTTTTTTTTTACCTTAAGCCATGTTGAATTCGTCATTGGAATTTGTCTTGTTACAATAACTTTTAATGTAGTCAGAGGTAAAATGTTATCTCTTGTTCACTGTAGTCAAACTAGGTTGAGACACCTTTCCTGAGAGATTCATTTGCATGCAGAAGCTGTGTCCTTGTTGCTTTGTGAAATAAATTTTCAAATAAGCATGGTTCTCACTAGATAAATGACATTTTTTGAAACCACAAAATGTGCCTAAAACAGCATAATGGCTTTAAAGCATTTTAATTAGCTTTTGAAAAATCAACAGATGCAGAGTATCAATGAGCATGCATAATTTATCTACTAGAAGATAAATAGTCTGTACTTTTTAGGTGATTGTAACACTGCCTTTTATTTGTGCTTTAATACACCACTGATTGTAATACTAACACAGTTTACAAGAACTTTAAACACACAACTCTCAAACAGTGAAATTCTAAATAAAATAATATATCTAGATCTATACAAACCATATAATGTCATTATTACAAGTTATACTTAAGAAGCTTCAAAGGAACTATATTGTTAATATCAGATTTGTTTATTCTCTGATGTTTAAAAATTATATAAACTATTTAAATATTATGATCACAGCTAAACATCTCCTTTTATCTGAGAGCAAGAAACACATCAGGAACTTTGCAAATCCTAGAGCACCTCCTGGAAATACTAGGATGCCTAACATAGTGGTACTCAAACCATTATCATTTGACACCATTTCATATTTCTTATCTATATGTTTGTTACCAGTGGTTGCTCTGGAGTAATCTATAACTACTTCCCTTGTATTTTCTTTTTCTTTTTTCTTCACATAAGAGGTTAAAGATACAGAGATATGCTGGCATCTGTTTCCTAAATATCTAGTACCCTTCAAAACACTGAAAGGTGTCTGAGTGCCATGAGACAATGAGAGATGTGACAGAGATCCTATTCAGATAAATTTCTCTCTGAAGTGGCAACAGGAAGCTAGACAGGATACTGAAATGGCACTGCAAGGTTTTTTTAGGCAGGTGAATTACATCCAGTCTGGATTCAGTTCAAGAGTTAATTATCCACACTTACACTTCCAACTGTCTGAAACTTCGGTGTGATGTCTAAACCTCATTACAATCCTTGCACATCTCAGTACAGTCCATATAACTTGGGAAGCAATTTAGTTAATTCAAAAGCACTCCTCTAATGCCTGAATCACTCCTCGAGACTCGGGCATTTTAAGTTACTTGAAACATGCTAGGATGTCCTACCTGACCATCAGCTGCCATTCTAGAAGACCTATGGGCTACGCAGTGTCTCAGCTGGCACTTGGTCCCTATATTTGGGCAACCAATCCTGATCTGGTGGCTGATTAGTGGAATATGCTGACTGCATTGGCTAGACTCGTTTATTTACAGGTTGATGCACATTTTCAGAGACACCATATTATGTGTTCTGACCTGGAGGTGGAGTTGTCCTGTAAAAGGCTTTCGTTGTGTTAAGACATCTCTCTAGTTTGTAGCCTGTAACTCAAAAGGGTGCTATATCTATAAGGGAACAGTCATACAAGAAAAAAAATCAAATTCCTCTTTAGAAAGACCCATTTGTATCATTCTTCATTAAATGGTCATCACATGCTGACATGAACCACTTCTACTTTTGGGACTTAAGCTATTTCAGTCTATTTAGACTTTAGTTACTCCATATCATATGAACAAGGGGAATCACTGAGGTGTTTCTGTAACTTACTCTGTCAAGTAACTTCGGCCTTTTGGAATAGTTTTGAGATTTGAGCTGCTGTCACCACTGATTAATTCCTTCCTACCATGACCCTGAAACTTAGTTTACAAATGACTTTTCTGTTGGTTTTTCAGTTTCTGATATGCAATTTTTTACTCTCTGCAACCTCCATTTTGCCACAGATTAAGGATTCATGGAAGTTATCTATCACATTCTGAGTTCTAGGAAGAACTCAGAATTTGTTACGTCAGACAACATACAGGGAAATACTCTGTTGCATCTGCATGGGCTCTGCTCTGTTCCTCAGCTGGGAAGCTACTACTCATTTTCCAGAGTAATCTTCTATAGAAGTCTGTAGTTTCTCTTGGTTAGTATTTGGTAGTTAAAATGAGGAGCTGGGCTCAGAGTTCGGTATTGCAGTAGAGAACTCTGATTACTTTCTTTTAGCTGATTTTAAAGGCTTGAAATTGGTAATAGCATTTCTTTTGCAGAAAGCTAGCAAAATTAATAAAGCTGCTGAAGATGTGAGTTTTGTTAGCATACTTATTGAGTGGTTGACAGAACAATACAATGATGCAAAGGAAACACCAGAGGATATCAGTGGTAATAAAACGTTACAGGAAAATGTTTTGTGCTAAGAGTAAAGATTATAGTTTGAAAATAATAGTATATTCCCATAATATATTTCCCCCACTCTCCCAGTTCTGGGGATTTACCGAATAAAAGCTTCCAGCAGCAGTGTACCAAAAGAGGAAAACCACAGTCATTACTAAGAAATCCTCTTCATAAGAACCCTGGAGTCTGTAGCAAAATCATCATTCATTCACATAGTTGACAACGTGAGCTGAAGGTCCAAGGTACCCTGCTTTTCTCCTGGGATTGAAAAGAAAAACCTCTTCATAAGGGAAGAAGATGAACATACATTATAAAAAAACACACATATGTATGTATATCAGAGCTAAGAGGGAAGAACTGTGTTGAATTCAGTCACAAACACATGTACAAAATATCCTCAGATGCCATCCTCTCATATGTCATCAGATTGCACCTGCTTGAAACAATTCTGAATCAGAAACAGAATTCTTTTTTTGATACAGTATAATACCAAAAATAGTAGAAACAATAGGAAAAGGAATATGTTAAGATTACACATTTGTCTGCACAGCTGCATTTAAAAACAACATGGATTTCCAGCTATTCATTCAAAGGAAAACTCATAACAAAGGGTATGCATGTGAGTCCTCATGCAGGCATGCTATGGCAAATAAACTTACATTTGTGATATGTATGTGTTTATGTAGGTTATAGATAAGGCCTTTTACTTCAGCTCAGTTAACGTTATACTTGAGTTTTCACATGCACAAATTTGTGTGGGAGATTGGGGAACTCAGCATCAAATATGTGTGGGAGGTTGGGGAACGATACATCCCATGGTGATTAGATAACAGTAGCAAATATAAACTGCTGATGCCAATATTAATTATGTTACATTTAGGAAAAATAATTTAATAAAAACAACAATTTACTGAGTCAATTGCAGGTAAGTTTTTAATTTCCCAGGCTACAGAAAATAAATGGTTCTGCTGTCAGTCGTCATATATATCATGAGCAAGTCTTATCTTCCTCTGCAGTTCTAATCCTGTGACACCAGAATGAATGCATCACATTGGGAATTCTCCTTTTTCTTCTCCTTCTTCTTCTTGTTGTTTTCTTTATTTGTTTTCTTTGGATTTGCTTTTAACTTGTGGATATGTTTTTTTGTACAATATGAGGTTTGTGAAGACTTGTTTATCTCAAGCCTGGTATAGATACTAAACTTATAGTTTATATCTTAAATTTTTGTAAAAATTTTAATTTTCATACAAAGAAGTATGATTAATTGGTGCTCTTTTCTTAATAGTGAAATTGATATGGAAATAATCCTCTATTCATTTCCACTTCAAAACAAAAAATACTAAATAATTTTTCAATTAAAAATGAATAGGAAAGCAGAAAGGTTTTAAAGATCCTAGTTATTGTGGATTCAATCTAGGCTATGATTCAAGAAAATAATTTTAAATAGTACTAGTTCCATAAAGTAAAAGGTTGTCTTGAGGGCTTTTCAGCATCAAAGTAAAAAAAAATCAAAAATGCTTCTATAAAGGATATAGCAGTTCATCTAATATCTTTAATAAAGTGGAAAATTTTCTGTGCTTGTAGATTTACATTTTTATGCAAATCCATTTATAAGCACATGTAACTATACTTAATCTCATTTATTTGCTATTAGGGATATTCCACATAAATGTGTTCATAAAGGATCAAAACCCAGTGCCTTTTATTCAGGTGAATTCATTTTCTTTAGTCAACGGAATTGAGAGTGTTGACAAAAATGACAGTCTTGTATAAAAAAAAGTGATACCACTTAGCAATTTTTTCCATATTATGGCCTAATTCAGCTGTTGCTGGTATAAATAGAAATCCTTTCATTGAATCAGAATTGGCTGTAATATTCAGGAGACTAAGCCTTAGGCACAGTTTGTATTTATTTACTGTTCTTCCAATGCTGTCTATATTCTAAAACGTTCTCAAATCTAAAACAATAGGGAAAGGATTGTATGTAGAAAAGGAGCATTATTAAGTAATAGAATTTTTTTGCCTGAAGATGTTATACATATTGTTTACATGGCCTTCAGAAAGGTAATTTTCAGTGTAGAGGCATTTAGTTTAAGAATTCTTACCTTTTTAAAAAATAGAACAAGAATTTTCAAAGACATAAATTTTGGGCTCCTTTTGTACTTAGGCTTAGATTGATTTAATATCTATATTAAATGCACCATATTTAACATCTCATTAAAGCATCTGAACTGGAGGTATAGTAACTGTATGTGGTAAATATAGCTGTTGTGATTTAACTCAAAATTTTGTAGGGTGATCTATCTTTTTTAATTTTTATGCATGGAATCAGGCGATCTGTGCTTCTGTATTAGGTTTGCGTGGCCAAGCTTTCGTAGCAGGGCAGCTACAGGGATGGTTTCTGTGACAAGCTCCTAGAAGCTTCCTCCTTGTCCAGCAGAGCCAATCTCTGGTAGCACCAAAGATGGATGTCCTGCTGATCAAGGCTGGGCCAATTAGAAATGGTGGTAACACCTCTGCAGTAACTCTGTTATATTTAAGAGGAAGAAATAGAATAGTTCTTGAGCAGTTGTAATTGCAGCCAGGAACAAGCAGGGTGAGAACATGTGAGAGGAACAGCTCTGCAGAAACCAAGGTCAGTGGAAAACGAAGGGCAGGAGGTGCTCCAGGCACCAGAAGTGAGATTCTCCTGCAAACCATGGTGACGAAGCTGTGCCCCTCATGGAGATCCACAGGGATGCAGAGATGTACCTGCAACCTGGGGAGGAGGCCCACACCAGAGCAGGAGGATGCCTGAGAGGAGGTTGTGACCCTGTGGGAGGCCTGTGGAGAGAGGAGCCCATGCTGGAGTAGCCTGTCCTTGAAGTACTGCACCCTGTGGAAGTGACCCACGTTGCAGCAGTTTGGGAAGGCCTGCTGCCCATAGGATGGACTCACATTGCAGCAGTTCATGGAGAACTATCTCCTGTGGGTAGGACCCCATGTGGAGCAGGGCAAGCGCCTCTCCTTGAGCAGTGGGACAAACAAAGGGTGATGAACTGACCACAACCCCCATTTCTTGTCTCACTGGGCCACTGGGGGAGGAGGTAGAGCTGGGAAGGAGGGAGAGGGTTGGGGGGGAGGGGTTTTGAAGATTTTATTTTACCTCTCATTATCCTACTCTGATTTTGTTAGAAATAAATTCAATTAATATCTCTAATTTGAGTCTGTTTTGTCCATGACAATATTTTGTGAATGATCTCTCTGTTCTTATTTCAACTCATGAACCCATTGTTATATATTCTCTCCCCTGTCCAGCTGCAAAGGCTTTAGTGGGTGCATCCAGCCAGGGTCAACCCACTACAGCTTCTAACTTGGATGACCCAGAAACTTAGCATGAATAAATATTTTTAAGTGTTTCCGGTCTCTTTCTTCCTGATGTGAATAGTTACTATTCTTTGAAATAATTTAATACAATGGGTGCATAAGATAGGTCTTGTCTAAACCAACATGAAAACCAAACAGTGTTTTCTCTTAAGTCAGAAAGAATATGTTTTAGATCTTGGCTTGAATAATCATGATATCTTATTACCTAGAAAAGAGCTTTGGGAAGAATAATTCAGCAGAGAATGCAGTTAACATTTTTAAGTGCTGAAAAAACCCATTTCTTGAAATGAAAGTGTTTTAACTGTAAAAAACCTCTATTGCTATTCAATATTCAAATGGACAACCAGAGTGTGGAATGTGCTCATCAGAAACAGAGAACAGTCTCTCATGTGATGAAAAGCCCTTTAAAGAATTATTTAGTTTATGAAAAGACATTAAGTTTATGCTTTTAATGTAAAAAAAAAGTGACAATAAAATCCAATGATATTCGTTGCTTTAAAGTTAATTTCAAAGGTGGATCAAGTAGGCAGAATGTAAGTTTTACACTGGACATGCCAGAAGTAACACACTTAACACAAGAGAGCCCGTACACTCAAATTCATTGGTGGTATATAGAGAATCTATCAGAATAGTACCTTTGGGCTCTCCATTGATGCTCATCAGCCTCCCCGCGGATGCCGAAACATTTTTGTAAGAGTTTCTTAAGGATACATTCGTTAAACAAAATACTTTGGCATTGTCTCAAGCATGTTTTACCACTGAACTCAAACTAGAGAGTGGCCTGTATTAATGATACCTAGTTTTTGAAAAAGCAGCAGCTGTTTTGAATGGTATGGATATACCCCTTTTCAAATGCTTGCATGGTTTGAATAATCAAACATCTAGTTCTTTGAATAATCAATGAGGGGAGAATGATACTTTTAGAGGACAATTCACCTGATCTATCATACTCATATATTTGAGAAGGTTTAACATCCTATAAAAGTAGTTCTAGAAGTAAATATTTCTCTTGACTGGTACTGAGAAGACCTGTGCTGAATGGCTTAGAATTAAATATCTGGTATTTAGATTACCCAATTAGGCATTTGGAATTATTCCATTAGCCTTAATTTTATTCACACTGAACTCTTACAGCCAGTTATCCTGTGGCCTTGGGTATTCCAGAAAAGTGAAAAAGTTATCCAATTCAAGTAGGATAAATTCCTCAGTGTTTTAAAGGTATCCATTTGCTGTGAATTTCGGAGGGTTTATACAACACTTCAGTACATATTTTGAGATTTCAATTCTCACCAAATGCCCCAATTTGAAGCAGAAAATGCTCACTGAAGTTCTGAAAACTACACACAAGTAGCGTGGGAAGTGTTAACAGGAATGAACTCATCAACTATTATTTGTAATCTTTATCTGTATTATCTCATATTTTATGTTAGAAGTGTTAGAATCATAGTTTTCCTCATAAACTTTGTTTCCTGAAAATGAAAGTGTCTGTGCTATATGCCAGAGACCTTTTCTAACTGGTGAAATACTAAGAACTGTCCAGTGTTTTAGCTGAGTTATGACAACCTATACCAGTCCTGAAGGCCATTTGTACTGTTCTTGGTGTCTAAATTTCTGACAAAAGAGGCAACACATCTGTGCTGGCTTACAAAACTACTGGTTTGCTCAAGGATAGCAAGCACAGAAAATTATGAACAAATGGCAATCTTTCAAGACAAGTTATAGAAAATTTTCTCTACACTAAAAAAAACTATAAGAAGATCCATTTTCTTGACAAGAATACTAAAATAGTTCTAAGAGTATTCCTGAAGACAACAGGAGTATGTCTATTCGTTCAAGAGATGTAAATTGGTAGGTATAATTTTTCTGATGCTGTTGACACATAAATGAAGAGATGCTTCAAGCCTAAACTTCAAGCTGTGAAGCAAGTACTCTGTAACTGCAGACAGATGTTTCGGTTTACTGACTACTTTCTGAGTGTTGCTTCCAAAATCATAGTAGAAAAAAATGAAAAAAAGGAAATTAAAATATTCAGAAGAAGGCTGTCAGTGCCCTTGGACACAGTTGTTGAAAATGAGTTCCTCACAGATTCAATGCATTCTTATCTTTAATAAACAGCTCATAGACTAGCACTTTTATTTTTCTTTGGACAAGAACAACTTAATTGTGGCCATTCCTATACACATTTCTTGCCAATTTGTGAAAACACAAATGCTGATATACCACTAACTGGTTTCCTTCTGACTCTTTTCTCCATCTCAGTTCACTCTCCTGCTCTAAACTCTCTAGTACTAGTTCAGGTGCACTAAAAGGCTTTTCAAAATAGTAGTCAAAGACTGCTTATCTACATATGCTATCCATATCTCCATGTTTCTGTGAGTGAAAGAGTCTTATTACTGTGGTATAAGCATTTGGCACAACAGGAATGCATTGAAACAAGATGTTTGTTTGATTAAACTAGATTTAATATAGTCCTTGAACATTTTGCTTACATCTGATACAGCACTCCTGAAGGTACCAAGTTTGCCTGCACAAAACTACAGACTGAGCAAATGTACTCTAAGTAAGAACTATTGAAGGATTCACTAACAAACCACACAATTCTGGATAAAATACTCATGTAGATGAAATCTGTATGTATTGTTTATTTTGTCTCACTGAAAATCTGTTTTTATATAGCTGAAAAATGCTTATGAATTGAAACAGGGAGAGATAAGAACTTTCCTTTAAGGGCAGTCTCACTGATTGCATCCACGAGAGATATTGCATAGAGGTGAATTCACAAATACTAGCAGAAAAGAACCTTTAGAATAATGAGAAAATACAGACATAATTTTGCTTGGGAAGGGTGTCTGAGAAAGTTTTATGATTCCAGTTTTGAATTTCAGTTGTTGTCCATACACTCTTTGGGCAGTTTTAAACATATCTAGCCAAGGTTTACCATTCTTCTGTAGAATTTAACATTCTCCCATAGAATTGCAGATATTAACAATTAGAGCTTGAGTGATAATATTCATAAGTTTAGAGTGTCAGACAATTTGTTTTTTGAATGTTGAAATCAATATAAAATCACAAAGATTTTCACTTAAATAGTTGATCGAACTGTTGTTCTTATTTGTTTAGGAACTTTACAAATAAATCTGAATGAAAATATAGTTCCTTGAAATGTGTTTTTAAAAACGTTTTAGTATGTTTTTGAAAGCAGAAACTGCATTATTCTCTTTTTCAATCAAAAGAATAATTTCTTATGGCAGAAGGTATGTCTGTCCTCAGACTGCAAAGTTGGAAGCTTCTTAGTTAAATTTTAATTCATCTTTTTATTAATTGTAGACTACATTTATCAGTTTACGGTTCTTCATAATTAAATATGAAGAAATAGAGTAGAGAAATATATGAAGAGAATAATCATAGAGATACGATTATGTTTTATATCACACTGCTGAATTGTTTCAGTATTCACAAATTGGAAGTTAACCAAAAAGCAAAAGGAAGAGTGGACTCGATTTTTCCGTGAGATTCTGAAACTTCACCTTAATTGAAACTAGAACTTTTAGTTCACTTAATTTAGGTCTGATGCTTTAAAACTTTCCCTAGAAATAAAGCCCTTAAAGAAAGAAACTGTGATAAAATATGTGATTTAAAAAAACCCTTAATGTAAGGTCACTGAGATAATTTTTGTCCCTGTTTTTTGATATCTGATAGCTTTGAAGACTTTGCTTCTTTTGGGAAACTCCTAAATCCACTTTGTCTTCTGCAGCTTCAGCTTTCTGCAATCAGTTAAAGCTATGTTCTCCACAATACTACCATAATATTTTGCTCTCTTGAAAATACTTCTAAAGTAACACAGAAACTTTGTTCTATTTTAAGTCATTCAAGTAATAGTTTTAATCTTCTTGAAATGCAAATGGAGTCTCTCAGACACCACTTGAACTCATTAACAGACCTGTCATTGACTTTATCAAAGGTATGACTACAATGTATGTACATAAAAATGTAGACACAGCTAAGAGGCTTGCTAAATTTAGGCCATTGATTATGGTATAACAGAGAGCGATAACTTTACTGACATTTAAATAATTTTGCATCACTGGGGATAGTGTTAATGTCAATGCTGGCTTATTGTCAATAAAGTAGATACATTTTCACAGAGGGATCATACATACATGTTGGATTTTCAATAAGAAAATCACTAAATTCTAAATTGAAACATTGATATTTATAAGTCTGACATGTATGGCATGTTTGTACAAGAAATATTGGAACTTGGACATAACTTAATGCACCTCTTCAATATCTTTATGTTACATGTGCCACTGATCTGTCTCAGGCTAGTCCAATGACCAAAGTAAACTGAATAAAAAGCACATATGAAACTTTATCTATTTTTTTTTCTTTTTCTTCATCACTGCTGTTTCAGTGTAAAATTTCACAGAAATTAGGAACAAAAGCTTATGATGCTGAATGTGATAATTTTAGGGGTAAAAAAATCTCATAGGCCATGAAAGTAAAAATAGCAGAAATTTCCTTTAAAAATGAGATTGTGATTGAATATTTCTTCCTATAGATATGAAGTTTATACACACAACAGCAGCCAGGCAACCAAGCCCCTACTTATAGTCACAAAACTTCCTTTGATGCCTTCCCCAAAAAGAAAATTACATTTGCTGCTTAAAAAGAGTTGTACTTAGCGGATAGTAAATAGTTCAAGGATTTAAATCATTCATGAGTAATTCACAAGATTCGCTTCCACCTGCCAAATATTTGGATCATATGTCGTCTATGTAGAGTCACAGAATGTACCCAGAATGAATTCTGTTGCACAACACCTAATGCCTGACATTACATTATTGTAACACTCTGTATTGAATTAGTCTGAAAGGAATATATTGATGTGCTAGTATAATGGTTTTCAGATCAGACACCATTTATCAACTGCTTAGCTAACATCCACTCTTAAATTCAAAGAGTAGATGAAAGTGAAGGGTAAACACCGGAGTCTGCCGTGCTTATCACTTTTAATTGTATGGTTGGCCAGCCATCTGTATTTGATTTGGCTAGTTCAGTATGTCTTTTTTTTAAGTCTGTTAATGAATACAAATTCACTGTGCGATTCTGGATGCAGTAAATTACACCATGATGGGTGATGCTGTCAGTGAAATGCTAGGCATTGAGTCTGATAATTAAAGAATGGCATTTAACGGAATAGCATATCTGGAACTGAATGTGTTTTGCTGAAAAATGAACATGAAGGCTAGACAGAAGTTCTTGTTATCTTTAAAAAGAATGTTGGCAGAAAGAATGGTCAGAGATGCTGATATCTCTGCATTAGTTGATGAGATAGTACTGCATGGCAGCTTTTAATAAATAATAAAAATTTGTTACATAAAATTCACAGTTACCTTGAATACAGGTTCACTTTTGGCACCACAGCTTCAAGAAGTGCAAATATCATTTATTTCCTCTGCATGTTTTACCATACAGTACATTATGAGCTCAAACTATGTCATAATTTTTACTGACATTGTGGTTATTAGGAGGAGCAACATGCTTGAGGAAGGCATAAGGGTCTATTGATAGAAGCACAAAAGCAAACCTTCAATTCCAAACTTACTGCAGTGTCTGATTTTTCTGCTGCTCCTGATTGACATTTACAAGATCCCATTTACAGCTGTGGTCAAAACTTTAGGCTACAAGCTGTTTAGAGCACTAAAAAGCTATCATTGACTAATGTAATTTGAGTTCTTAAATATAGAGCAACATAACTAATGCTTTTATCATTTTTTGTTTATGTTTTAGTGCAACTCAACTACTCGACAGATGAAGACAATTCCGTGAATGCAAAACTAAAATACAATTTTGCTCAAAATATTTAACTTTTTCATATATAACAAATCTAATTTCCATGTTATGAAATATTAAAGGCTTTTAAACTTGCTCAGAATATATACTGGCCAAATCACTAAAATGGACTGCGAAAAGAAGCAGTTCTGCTGAAATTTTCTTGTTTTCTTGTATTAGAAAGTTTGATCAGTTTGCATTTTCATAAAAATACATGACTGCTTAATGGAAGCAGAGGTTAAAAACCTGGTGTTATTACACTCCACCTGCATCAATTTATCAAGAATCATATTTCCCCAGTAATATTGGATCTGTCTTCATGCACTATGTAGTCCAGTTCTGAAGATATTTAGCCTCTGGTTAAAACAATATAGATGTCAAAATCTATTAAAAAGTATATTAAAAACTTTTAAAATTTGTTTATATCTATATATAAATAAATCTCAAAAGAGAAGGAACATTTTATAAGCATAATGCTGTGTTGCCTGCAAGTTTCTGATAGCTATTTCTTGGGAAATGAATCTTTACATTTTACAGTATTGTACTTAAATATAATGTTGATTCAATTTAATAATTTATTGAAATACAATTATATAATTAATTATTTATTTTTAGGCATTCACAGGGCAAAACCTAACAGACAGCTTGGAGTTTTTCACAGGTGAAACACAATACAAATAACCTTTAATGCAGCATATTGCAAAAGCAGAGTATCACTCATGTCTTTGGAAAATTAAGCTCTTATGCATGATTTTACACAAAGGTCAGTTTGTAAAATTTACCCTTTGCATTCAAATTTATTTATTTTTTTAATCATAGAATTATTAAGGTTGAAAAAAACCTGTAAGATCAAGACCAACCATTAACCTAACACTGAGTGCTCCACTAAACTATGTCAAGGTCTTTTTTATCATATTAAGTGAGAGAACTTCTTTTGCTAGCAGTTTTACTTCTAGGGACTGTTTTAAAGCAACAGACCCAAATTAATCCTACATGTGCAGTACTTATATAGAGCTTAAATCTCTTAGCTTAAATGGTATCATGGTAGTAAAACATTACATTAAGGATTGACGATTTCCTTTTATCTGTCATAAAAAAATAAGATATCAGAATGAAACGGATGGGAAATAGTCCTCATTTATGTTCTGATTATATTGAAGTTTGCTGTAAATGGGAGAAAATCTTTCATTGTCGATTACAGAATCACAGAATCACCAGGTTGGAAGAGACCTTCAAGATCATCGAGTCCAACCCGTGCCCTAACACCACCTCAACTAAACCGTCGCACTGAGTACCACATCCAATCTTTTTTTAAAACACATCCAAGGATGGTGACTCCACCACCTCCCCGTGCAGATGATTCCAGTACTTTATCACTCTTTCAGAAAAAAACTTTTTCCCAACATCCAACCTAAATTTCCCTTGGCACAGCTTAAGACTGTGTCCTTCTGTTCTGCCAGTTGTTGCCTGGAAAAAGAAACCAACCCCCACCTGACTACAACCACCTTCAGGTAGCTGTAGAGAGTGATGAGGTCACCCCTGAGTCTTCTTTTCTCCAGGCTGAACAACCCCAGCTCCCTCAGCCGTTCCTCACAGGGCTCGTGTTCCAAGCCCTTCATCACGAAGGGTCGCCCTCCTTTGGACGTGTCCAAGCGTCTCCACGTCCTTCCTGAACTGGGGGGCCCAGAACTGGACATCACACTCAAGGTGAGGCCTCACTAGTGCCATGTACAGGGGAAGAATGACTTCCCTGGTCCTGCTGGCCACACTATTCCTGATACAGGCCAGGAGCCATCGGCCTTTTTGGCCACCAGGGCACACTGCTCGCTCATGTTCAGTCAGCTGTCGACCAGTACTCCCAGGTCCATTTCTGCCTGGACACTGTCCAGCCACACTCTCCCCAGCCTATAGCATTGCAGGGGGTTGTTGTGGTCAAAATACAGGACTTGGCACTTGGACTTGTTAGACTTCATCTTATTGGACTCTGCCCATCTATCCAACTGTTCCAGGTCTCTTTGCAGAGCCCTCCTACCTTCCAACAGATCGACACGCTCCCACCTTAGTGTCATCTGCAAATTTACTGATGGTAGATTCAATGCCCTCATCCATGTAATCAATAAAAATATTAAACAAAACTGGCCCCAGCACAGATCCCTGAGGGACACCACTAGTGACTGGCTGCCAGCTGGATGCAGCACCATTCACCACCACTCTCTGGGCCCGGCCACCCAGCCAGTTCCTAACCCAGCGAAGAGTGCTCCTGTCCAAGCCATGGGCTGCCAGCTTTTACAAGAGTGTGCTGTGGGAGACAGTGTCAAAGGCCTTGCTGAAGTCCAAAGAGACAACATCCACAGCCTTTCCCGCATCCACCAGGTGGATGACCTGGTCATAAAAGGAGATCAGGTTGGTCAAATATGACCTAACCCCTCCTAAACCCATGCTGGCTGGGTCTGATCCCCCAGCCATCCTGCAGGTTCTGTGTGATGGCACCCAAACTGTTCCATTACCTGACCAGGTACTGAAGTAAGACTGACTGGCCTATAATTTCCAGGATCCTCCTTCCTACCCTTCTTGTGAATGGGCATCACACTGGCCAGCTTCCAGTCATCTGGAACCTCACCAGTGAGCCAGAGCTGTTGATAAACAATGGAGAGTGGCTTTGCAAGCTGATCTGCCAGCTCCCTCATCGCCCTGGGATGGATCCCATCTGGTCTCATAGATTTACGAACATCCAAGCAGCTCAGCAGTTCTCTGACTGCTTCCTCCTGGATAACAGGGAGACCATTCTGCTCCCTGACACCATCTACCAGCCCAGGAGGACAGTTGTCCTGAGGACAAACCGTCTTTCCAAAAAAGACCGAGGCAAAGAAGGCATTGCAACACCTCCGCCTTCTCGCCCTCTGCAGTCACTAAATTCCCTCCTGCATCCAGTAGAGAACCGAAGTTGTTCTTACCCTCCTTTTTGCCATTAATATATTTGTAAAAACTTTTTTATTATCCTTCGCAAAAGTTGCCAAATTAAATTCTAACTGAGCTTTGGCCTCTCTAATTCTTTTTCTACATGCCCTAACAAGCTCCTTAAATATTTCCTGACATACCTTACCCTCCTTCCAAAGATGATACATCCTCTTCTTATTCCTGAGTTCCTTCAAAAGCTCCTTGCCCATCCAAGCTGGACATTTGCCTCGTCGACTCATCTTTCAGCACACAGGGACAGTCTGTAAGGCCAGTATAAGAGTATGTTGAAAGCCTCTTCTGAAAAATACTACGTGAAATGCACTGTGGTTATATGTTCACCCTGTGAACGAGAAACCTTCTGGAGTGATAGAGACCTGACTCTTTGGATAAGACTTGTATCATGACCCTCATCTGGGACAACCATGGAGACTGGATGCTCATCTTCATAGAATTGTAGAATCACAGAATCATAGAATCATAGAATCATAAAATGGTTTGGGTTGGATGGGACCTTAAAGTTCACCTAGGTCCAACCCTCCTGCCATGGGTGGGAAGATCTCTAGATGCAACACTTTCCAGATGTTTTCTTAATATCTGCAGGTTTTTCTTCCTAAATTCTACAAGGAGGATTTCTTAGAATGTAAGTAGCGAAAAAAAAAAAAAAAGAAAAAAACCCATAGGATTAATAGTTTCACAACATGTTATAAAAAGTTTCATTTATTTGAGAACACAGATGAATAAAGAGATTATGCCATAACCACGCAATGCTTTCACATATGGGAAATACATAGTGCCTTCTTGTGCCTTAGGAGTTTCAAACAGACTAGCAGACAAGAGACTGTCTGAATGGAAAGTGGTGAAGAGTATACCACATTTCCCCAGATAGAAAAAGTGATAGCATTTTCTGTAGGAAAAAAAAAAAAATGATGGACAGAAAAAGAATAGAAAGAATCTGTCTCTCACAGTAATTGTATAGAGTGCTCATCTGGGAAATAGGCTAATCATCTGTATTTCAAATTGTTCTAGGAACAGTACACATTATTAAATATTTTTTCTAAGCAAATCTATTTCAAGTTGGAGACAATGCCTATGATTACTTTTGAGTGTTGGAGGCTGTTTTTAAATGTATTATAAATAATAGAGGGTTCATTTTCTGATGGAAATTAGTACTCTTCATTCCTCCTAGGTATTATTTCCCCTTTGATATAAAAATTTGTAAAACATAGGAATCAGTAAAAAGAAGGGCTCAAGAAGACCTCATGTGTTATCTTAGTTTAACACATCAACAGTAAGGTTGGTTGGTTGGACCTAGATAAAAATCGCAATAACTTTTTGAATTGACATTTAGACACCTTGGTATGTGTCCCTGTATCTGTCTGACAATGTAGCTTTTTCGTCTACCACATGGTAATTAAGTAATTGATTATTTTGCTTCCTTCTGGGCTTGGGGTCAGCAGCAATGTTTTTATGCTCAAAAGTCTATCAAGTTTTCACAGAAATATGACTATCCTATTGTTTTTAGATGTTTACTAACCCATTCTGGTAAATAATAAATTAAATTTGCTTGTAAATTAAAGACATTATCTAGGCCTTATTTTTGTTTCATTTTTCAGGCTTTATTTTTGTCTGAGACTTTGGTTTAGAGAAGTGCAATACAGATATTTGTCTACCAAACAGAAAAGAAGGAGGTTCAAATACATGTACGTAGAGAAAAAGATATTAAATCATTATGATAATAATATAATGAAAAAAACATTTCTCTCCGACATCAATGCATAAATTCATTTCAAATATAAATGCATTTCAAATATTCAGAGAATTTAAAGACAATAATACTGTATCATGCAGGTTCTATGTGTTTCATATTTTGAAGACAGGTAGCATTTCCTGCTCATAAATAACATTTTAGCAAAACAAATTTTGAACGTGAGCCAGGTGTCATCTCATCTGGAATCATCATTAATAAGAGAACAGCTGAGTTCTGTATAAGAACCAGAGATGCTTTGACAGTGTGAGACCCTATGAAAAGAACTACCAATTGCTTCTGGTTGGTTTATGAACTGAGGAAGACCCTGCTGAGATTGAATTGCAGCATTTGAGGTCTGTAAGAAAACTGTTACTGCAAGATGGTTATCTAGTCCGCGTAAATGGAAATACAGGATTTCAGTTCAGATAGACATGCCTCCTTTCTGATAAGGAACAATGCTTAAAGAAGAAAAAGTGTTAGTGAAGGATTCATCTTGTGAGTAATTGCAACCAATAAAAACCTGATCCCTCAAGCACCTCTATAGCAGAATAAAGAAGAGTTCACTGAGCACCTGTTTTTTGCAATCCTGTTGCATTTTAAAAAATCAGTTTGTTCCTGAAGTTGAGTTTAAAAGCTTTATGGAATGAAAAGAAAAAAAAAAGCACACTCATTTACTTGTGACATGGAGAAGAAAATAATGCTTTTGTGTTACTCTATTTTAAGATTCAAGAGAGTCTATTCTGAGATTTAGGTTGAAAGAATCATGCTGTGATGGAAGAGCATAGGATCCATTCAAACGATGATAATGAGGAAATGGAAGTATTGTGGGAACATGAGTAAACACAAATTCCTAAAAGAAATATTTTCATGTTAAAATGGAGTAACAGTTTAAAAAAATCCATTAATAACTCCAGAATTAAAACTAGTTGGCAAATATTTTGGAACATCAGATAGGCATCAAAAGAAATTTGCTAAAATATCTTTTCAGCTATACCAAGACAAAGCGTTAGACATTCTTTGACATTAAGTTTCCATTGTGTTCTACTTTTGAGCAGCAAATCAAATTTTGAGGAAAACAGGAGTTTCAGGATCTGGTGAACTTTAATTCAGATTTTGAAACAAAAATTACGTTAGGTGAAATTTATTATTCAATGCTGATTTTTGAATATTGACCAATCTCTTTTGTATGACAGCTGTACATTAATGTACATGGACATTTTAATGTTAATTATAATCCACCATATCTATTTGTCTGTCCTTCTGTCTCTCTCTTCCTCTCACTCCACACCCTCATTATTAAGTCTATCCTGCTCAAGTATTTCACTTGACTAACATTTTGTACTTTAAATTTCTAATTCCACTGAAACTCTGAGTGCAATGTAACAATTAGTTTAGTGCACACTTTATGATCCCCTCTTTCCTTTCATGTGTCATTCAGTTGCACCGATTACATTTAGCAGAATGTTAAAAGAAATAGTATTACTACAAAAAATAATTACCCTCTGGGCTCAAATTGTGCAGGTATGCTTCAGAAGCCCTACAGAGACAATTTTTAATTTTTTTTTTTTTTTTAGACTTAGGTTTTTCTACAAGCTAAGTGCACATAAATTATCGAAAGAAATATGGTGATGAGAAAAAAAAGGGTTACACTGTACAAAATACATGTAACTTCAAACATTCCTAATCTTTAATATAACAGCTATATTTTCTAGTTAATAAATGCATTTGGTTTTCTTATATATGTGTAAATTTGCACTTCAGTGTAGCTAGGTCCATCCAGGGAAAGCTCCCATTTCATGGTCCAATGCCAGGCACCCATGAGAGTCACTCACTCACCCTCCCCTGCCACAGCTGGGTGTTGCAGTTGAAGCACAGGCAACGCAGAAAAAAATGGAGGTCAGAGCTCCGGTTGAGGGAAATGATAAACCCCCTTTTATTTAATTACAGGCAGGCCTTATATAATCCCTGCAT
>VZRR01004399.1:444445-472705 GCA_013398015.1 Oreocharis arfaki | reverse complement strand
CCTCCCAAAACTGCTGCGCCGTGGGTCTCTCTTTCCTCCAAGGACAGGCTGCTCCAGCCTGGAAGGAGGGGCCCTCTCTCTCCACCGGGTCTCCCACTGGATCACAGCCTCCTCCAAGCATCCACCCGCTCCGGCACGGGCACCTCCCCCGCGGGCTGCGGGTGGATCTCTGCATTCCCCGTGGATCTCCATGGGCTGCGGGTGGATCTCTGCATTCCCTGTGGGCCCATGGGCTGCAGGGGCACATCTGCCTCACCATGGGCTGCACTACAGCCTGCAGAGGAATCTCAGCTCCGGAGCCTGGAGCGCCTCCTTCCCCTCCTTCTCCACTGACCTTGGTGTTGCCATGTTGTTTTCCCTCGCATATTCTCACCTCCTCTTCTCTGACTAGAAGCACAACCGCCCCCATGACTTTGTTTTGATTTTTTTCTTAAATATGTCATCACAGCGGCGTTACCAACCTCTCTCATTGGCCCAGTTTTGGCCAGCAGCATGTCCATCTTTCAGAGCCATCAGAGATTGGCTCTGATGGACATGGTGGAAGCTTCCAGGAGGTTCTCACAGGAGCCACCTCTATGGCACCCTGCTACCAAAAACAAGGCCAAGCAAAACCAATACAGCCCCTGATGCTTCAAGAATCATGTACTGGTACTAAAAGAGTCACATACTTAATATATATGCTTAGAAAGAAGTCTTACCCACAGGTTGAATCCTTCACTGCAAAATTTCCAAATGGAGTCTACAAAATACCTCACAATGCTATGAGAATTCTAATGAAGGATGAAGGTGTTTAACTTATCATAAATCATAGTTCAGTTCTGTCATATAACTTTCCCTAAAGCTCTCAATGCAGTATTGCACGTACTACGAACAGATTAAACTAGCATTATCTTCCTAGGGGCAAAATTAAAGCAGTTCTTCTGATTTGTGGCGTACAAATCCATTCAGAATTTCTGACAGTTGTAAGAGAAATAAAGGTCAATTCATACCCTGTAGTACCTGTATTCATTCAATTTTGCTGCTTGAAAAGTACATTTAATCAAACTTTTCAAAGTTATGGCTTTATAAATGGCTATTTATTTCTGGCCTTTGATTTGCAATTTGCATTACTTTTTTTACCCCCTCCATCATGTGCATAATTATCTATCCAAATCAAAAATTATGAACAGTTTTTGAAGAAGTTCTAGTCTTAGACAGAGGTCTTGTTGGTTTTTCTTCTATGCTCTTTCCAATACTTTTGTAAAACGCCAAGGTTTATCTCCACTTTTCCTTGAAATTCTTCCTGGAGAGTTACTTACCATGAAACAAACACATGCACACAAAAAAAACCCCTCAATATTGTCTTCTGACCTCAGAGTGCTTCGCTATCTGAGGAAAACTTGCATGGGTAGTGAATTTAAAGCTGACCTTCGAGCACTGAAGCCACTTTTAGGTTGAGATTTTTATCTGCTAATTATAGTTTATACACATCAATAAAACACAGATGGTAGATAGAGAAATATAGCAACAAACAGAAGCAAGGAGAGTTTAGTTGAAATATAATGATGCTTAAGAACCATTAAAGAGGGGTGTTGCTCACAGACCCAATTAGAGTGCAGAATATTATTTAGAAAGGAAAAAAAACTTATAACAGCATGTAGGAATTAAAAGCTAAAAGTTAGATAATCCTCATGGCTAGCGGATCTTATCTTAAGGCTAAACTATGAAACACTTCCAGAATGGTTTAGAAAGTTCTGAAGTTTGATAAAATAGACTAAAAATAAATAATATGTTGTTTAAAAAAATTACAGTAAAATATATTATCAAATTGGGATTTTTTTTTGTTTTGTTTTTCATAAAAGAATTAAAATAATTATTTGGATGGAAGAAAAAACATCCATTTGGGTGGATAAATAAAACAGGATGTGGGAATAGTAGACCACACATTGTAGACTACATGTGAATCTTGAAGTCCGAATGAGAATCTTATAAATGTTTAGATCTTTCCCAGTTAGATAAAAAATAATGAAATATTCTGGCCCTCTGCACAATATGCTTTGTAAACCTTTATCTTTATTTATGTTGTTACATTTGGGATACATCTCTCTTGTTTATGATGTATCCAGATTATGTTCCATGTAACTATATCCTTTTCTGGTATACTCTGTTAGTGATATTTCCTACATTTTTTAGGGATCTTTTTAAGCTTTACATGGTTTCAGGATGACCATCCTGAGACAATTGCTCTTCATCCAAGAAACAGGAAATCAAATACCCTAATAACTAAAGAAAAACCTCTGCCTTCAAAGCTGTAGACTTGGGACCTCCATGTGGATGAGAACTAGGATACTCTTGGACAAGTTTTTGTTGAGACTTTAGCCTTATGATAGTGAGGATGAGCAAATGAACTTAGCATACATAATCCCGGCTAAGCAATTATTCAAGTCCTACTGGTAAAGTTTGTCAAAATTTCTGAATCTGCCAGTATCTTAGAAGGCCAATGCTTCTGATTGCAGGCCATCAGAGTGGAAATGTGATGTTGGTTCCAGCAGCATGAACAAGCAACTGTAGCTACAGCTGTAACAAGCCTGTGTTTCATCACGTTCAACAGAACTAAAAAGCATTGAGTTGAGAACACCATCCTAGCAGTATAACAAGACTGCATAAAGTCAGTGCAGTTTTTTTCACCAGTGTCAAATGAACCTCAGTCCTGCTCACACTACCTGGACAGCCATGCTTGCTGTCAAGACAAACAAAAAAAGCTGTCATGTACTGCAAAAACTGGAAAAGACAAAGTACAAGAGAGCTAGACAGTGATTCAGAGGGTAGAATGGCAGCACTGGCATCAATCTTGCTGCAGTTAGAAATGATAGACCATTCAGACTGTATTTTGGAGCTCTCTCTAACAGCAAAGAGCACAGAAACTTTTTCAGGAGAGATGGCACCTACTGCTATCATTTGTTATATTGCCAGAATGAAGAAAATGTTAAAGGAAGATGAGAAAATGGCCATGAGCTACTGTGTGTATGGCTGCAAGGATCATGATTTGTTTGGTTTTTATTGTTTAGCTTTAGTACATATTCAAGGTTGTATTTGTCATTGAAAACAGTTTGAAAGCAGTACTTGCAATTGGAAGAGTTTCCTTCAGTCATAATTTTCTAGGCAGTCCTCTGAATTCTTATTTATATATACAAGGTGAGGTCTTTGCTGTTTAGAAAATGGGTGTGCTAGTAACAAGAAAAAAAATCCTTGTTTTATAATAACTATAGGCTTCAAACCTTGCTGTGCTTGAATATTATGACTGCTTTCTGCCTATACCTATGTATGTACCTGTGGTGATGAAATATAATTTTAAGTTTTGGAATTCAGGCTCCTCTTACATTCAGATGAGATCAATGGAAAGTAGTCTCTTTCTTTCATCTCCAAAAATCTGTTCTATTTGCACCTTTTTTCCAAGCATGAATAAAGACTTGATAAAGAACTGAGAGTTCTAATTTTATTTTGAATAATTTTATTAATGAAACTTCTAATCTTATTTTTAATGTTTATTGGTTTACTGTGATTGTAGCAAAATATAGTTGGGTCTTTGTATGCATGCAGTGTCATGTCCTGTACCCCCCAGTGCTGCCCCCTCCATCATTACATTCCCCCTGTTGTCATCACCCCCACTCCATCCCCTTGCCTGCCTTTCCACTATCTCTGATCAGGGCTTTGAAGAGGTTTGTTCTGTACTCCATAGATAGTACCATCTACTGTCACAAAACACATGGATGTGACCTTTTACATCCTGAGAAAGGGACAATTTCTTCCTATTGCTTCACCTCATCAGCACTGACTTTAGACCAGGTTACTCATGCTTTGTCCACCCAGCTCTCAGAAACCTCTAATGACAGAGTTTACACAAATGCCTTGCTAACTTGTTCCAACACTTGCTGATGTTTGTAGTGAATTTTTACCCCTGTGTTCAGTCTGAACTTCCCCTGTCACCCCGTTAGGGCTTTGGACACTGATCTACCTATCACGTATGTGGATAAATGGCCTGGCTCTAACATCATGATGATCTCTCTTAAGTATTGGAAAGTTGCAATTAGGTCCTGACCGGCTCAGGTGGCTGAATTCCAGTTTATGAATATTTTTCTTTTATTTGGGTTGCAAAACTGGACATAGGATTCCAGACAGAGTCAAGCATGGTCAAACATGATTTATCTCAATTAATTTATGCTGGCTATTTCCGATCACCTTTCATCTGTCAGTAAAAAAGTGAAGGGTAGAAAGATGAGATGGGCACAAAATTACCTTCTTTAAAATAGAAAGAAGCATAAAAAGAACAATTTTCAAGCTCAGTTTCCACATCCAGTGGAAATAGGACCAGTTTTAAGAAATCAGGTTTGACAATTTCTTTTTACATAAAGAATAAAAGAAACTTCAAGAAGGAGATACTGAGAAGTATTTCCATACCAATAAAGTCAGGAAACAAGTATTCACACTCCCTGGGTGATCAAATAGTTGTTCTTTTTGCAAATAGAAGAAGGTGAATCTGACTCAGTGACAGAGCAGCAACATCCCAAATTCCTCTGCTCATCTGAAAGAGAAGCCTGGCTCACTGACACTAAATTTTTTTCTGCCATATCTAGGCTCTAATTTTGTATGTATATATACTTTGAGGGATGATGTTATAATGTGCACAGGTAGAATAAGGTATTATATTCCAAAAACTCTTCTTCACTTGTAAGTATTCCATTTTTCAGAAACTTACGTGCAATGATTATCTTACAGAAAAATGGATTCTTTTCTTACAGAGGAATTTCATGTGTCAGAAACTATGATAATTATTTACTTAAATCTTTATCCAATTCCACAGCTCAGTCACGCAGCAAGTAGATATCATTATAGACCTACCTATTTGCATGCTTGGCTTAGTAATTCTTTTTCCCTGAAATTAAAATGAAATATTGAGATGAAAAATAAATGTTTTGGCGAAATGTGGAGAAAACTGATCACAATACTTTTAATGATAGATAATTTCTTTAACAATATCACTTGAAATAGTCATTTATCTCTAATATAGTCTTAGAAATATTGTGCTTGTATTTTTGCTTATAATTGAAACAATGAACAAAATTCTCAGCCAGTAATCCATAGACCCAATACAATTCTTCACAGATAATTGTTATAAATTTCAAAGTGTTTAACATAGGGCACCAGAGTATTGCTATGTCTTTTAGTGTATTTAATCCATTAAGCACATAATAAAGTAAGAATTTTTAGATCACACTCTTTGTGTATATCCTGCTAATTTGGACTACTTCTTGCTTCATTATAGAATGAACCATACATGATCAAAGTGGTGGATCATTCAAAGGTCCTTTCTGGGACCAAACCAATTGTTTGAATTAATAGTTGGGAGACTAGCAAAACCTGGTAGTGATTTAGTCACTAGATGTGGTCAAAATCTCTGCAATAAGCATTATGCACAGGACAACACAAAACCATCTTCCTTCCTCAAGCCTCAGTGCCCTGAGAGGACACTTTTGGGATTTTGCTCCAGACAGGAACAGAGTACTGGCAAAGTTGCTTACTTGGTTCAGAGAGATTTATTTGCTTGCCTTTCATATTTTCACTGAAAGAGGAAGACATTCCTCTTCGAAACTTGATCTGGACTAAAATTTTAATGCTGTCATTCTTTAATGGCTGAACATGAATTTGATAGTTTCAGTTGCATTTTAAACTCATAAATATTTAATCTCTCAACAATGCAGCAGAGTGATAACTTTGTCCTTGTAAAGAGCTAGTCTAACAACTTCTTTACAAAGTCGTGTTCAATTATCCCTTTTTTTAAAAGACATTATTTTGATGCATCGCTTTTATGGATAAGACACAAAATTCTGTTTAAAAATATTCCAAACACTGTATTTTCATATAAACACTTTCAGCCTAAGGCCTCTCTTTTATGTGAACACCAGAGACACAACCCAAATGCTTTTCAAGATTTACTTTCTTTAAAATTTTATTTCTATTTTCTGTTATAAAAAAATGTTCCGTGATTTCCAGGTACATTACTAATCCTCCTATTAGATTAAATATTCTACACTAGGCTTGATTATTTTATCAATAGGAACCAATTTTTTTATACTGGTAAATACACACTTACTAGCCACATGGCAAAGTCTTAGGATATTTATACTTAGAGGGAACATTTCAGAGGAATAATTTCCTTGGATGACTCTATGACCGCTTAAATAATTAAGAAGGGAAAACTGATTTTTAAAGCTTATTTAAAATTTTAGATTTTTTAAAGGGAGAAAAAAAATCACAGTTAATATGGTGCATTAACTGCAGCCTTTGCTTTTCATGCAGGGAGAGACTGAAGAAAAATAATATAGATCCTCTTTCCTGTCTTCCGGATCTGGTGCTTGTAGAAGAAGAAAACAGAGTACTTTCAGACAATTTCCCTGTAAATCATTTACGTGTAACTGCATAAGAATTATTTCATTGTTTTTTTCCTAGGTACCATGATTTTAGAAATAATACTTTTTTCCCAAAAACGTACATACAGTTTCTAGAATGTTACTGCTAAGGTCCCAACAGTGTTATTATTACCTCCAAGTAATACTAAGTTTTATTAAAAAAAAACCAAAACCACCAAAATCCTGTAATCTGTAGTAACTTATGAATGCTTATTTTGTTCTATTTATGGATAGATAAACTTTATTTGAAAAGGTGCTCTATCAGTGTTTAAAAAATTGGATTCTTCATCTCATGAAATTTTATGGAAAATTTTTCTGTAAAATATCCTTAGTATTATTATTTTAGTGTCAGCTGATAGGTTTAAGTCTGTTTTTCACTAAACTTTATCAGAATTCTGCATGTCATTGTCACTAGATCAAGCATCTGTTCCTGATGACACACAAGTCATTACCCAGTAACATATATTTTAATACATTTAGCTCAGGTATCTTTTGTTTAATATTTTTGCTCTGAGAAGCTACCTTAAACAGGCCTTCAAGTTATCACACAAAATCTCACACATCCCACTCCATCTGAGTTTTCTTCTCTGAAAATATTTGCTAGTAATTACAATTATTTTATCAGGAGGTGTTTACATCTTCCTCATGCAATTCAGGATTAGAGACTACAGAAAATAATTTGTAGATAAAAACATAAAAATTTAAGTAAGATTTGTGCAAGATGAAATTTAATTTTTCTCCTTAAAAATGGACAGATTTTTTATGAAATTAAAAACTTTTAAACCTTTTAAATGTGGTTATTTTCTAGATGACTTTTTAAAAAGATAGAACAATTCAAGCCATTCAGAATCTCTAGTCCACAATAAAAATTTAATCTTGTTTCTGCTTTTAACCATTTAAAGCAACTTCCAAATAGTTTTGGTTTTTGTATATTACCTATTTTACCTGACTTTAAATTATTAAATCTAGATTATATTTTTAATGAATAATTTAATTATGAAGTAATTTCATATAAATCAAGTTGAAGACCCAGGTTTCTATTTCAAATTAGGAAATCGTATTTCTATTCACTTTTATTTTAACCAAACAAGGACTGTGTATTTATTTGCAAGAGAAAATAAAACCGTTCAGACAGAATGAAATATAGTGATAGGCAAGAATTTTTAAATTTTTTTTTTCGGTAAAACTTTCAATGCCTTAATAAACTGCTGTTTTCTGGCAATTCAGAACCTACATACTTTTCATGAAAGTTTTGAAGGCTGTTACTTAGTAAATGTTCTTGTCTGATTTATGCATCTCAAAAGACACAGATATTGAGAAATAGTTGTCATAATTTACATTTGTTTCATTTTTTCATCTAGAATTAAGTTATCGGCTTCAAACAGAAAGCCTATCTATTGCTTGAATCCTCCCAAAGCCCTTGAGATGATGTTTAAATGATAGCTAGAATTTCTGTTGACTCTTAGCATTAAGTTAATTTCTTGTGGGTTATAGACTAGCACCTGGTAAGGAGTCTATACACTGTTAATAGGAATTGAAGGAAGTATAATATTTCAAATTTTAGTTTATATCATTTTCAAATGAAAACAAAAAACCAGGAAAATGCAAATTAACTTATTTTTTGTCAGATTAGATTAATTACTCTCACACGCTTCAAAAAAATTTTACATATCCAAAGCTCCTCTTTTATTTCTATATGCTGAGTGACCAGTTATGGAGTATGTAGTGTTGAAGACGAATTCCATGTTTGTCACAAATTACCTAGTTGTTGAGAGTTTCTGTTCATAGTTTATTGTACATGTGCTATACATATTGGATAGAACAAGATGGGAAGCAGAGAGGAAAAGTGATTTCATTGTCAAGGCTGCTGCATGCTTTGTCAGGCAGGATGAATAGGAAAGAAAAAAATTCTACTTCTTTGAATTAATGGATGCATGCACAGTAGGGAGAATCTCCAGGATCATCAGTTAGGCAAGTTTACAAGAGCCAAGAGGGCACAAAATTACATATGCTGAATGTGTTGAGGAAAGCAGAGGCTGATGCAGAGAGCAGAGCCAAATCTAATCTTAAAAAGGGTCAGCGACTACTCCTATAGACACTGTTTTGCTCATAGTAAGAATGTTTGAAGTCCTGAAAGTTGCCAAACCTGTCAGCAAGATGGAAGGAGAGACTGAAAGTCAGAAATCTTTATTTTTTAAACCTTGTGCTTAATCAATTTGGTGCAGCAAGCCTGATTTTTGCTTTGTTCAGGTTTCTGTTTTGTGTTCTGATAAAACTGTTATATTTTGACAGACTTCCATGGACCATTCAGTGCTAGCTGCTATCGTTATGATATGTATTGCTGTATTTGTGCAAACTTATTTTTATAAACACCAGTTTTAGGTGCTATTAAAAAAAGAAAATACGAAACTATATAAATAAAATAATAATGAATAACTGTCAATATAGAAAGCACAAAAAAAAATGCTAATGCTTTTTCATCTGTTGCTCTAAAGCTGTGTCCTTGTCAAAACTCCTGTCAGGGTTTTAGCCCATGAAACCTTTTATTACACCAGTGAAAGCAAGCTCCTTCATGTCAAGATAAGACAGGAGGCAATGGTAATATCCCATCCTTAGAAAATACTATGTGTCATTTTTTAAGCTGTAGTTATACTGTTTCCTTCTCTAAATTAACCTAGATAATGTTTAAAAGGAGGACTAAGAAGGGAGGAGGAAATGGAAGAAAAGTTCACCACAGTAATTCAAAGTTTTTCTGGGCTGAAGTTAGATTAGCTGCTGGTCTCACTCAAGTTTTCTTTAGCCTATATTCCTCCTGAGGTGTTTAATTTCTCTGATATTTATGTGGCATTGTGGTTTGGGTTTATCTACCTTCTCATAGAGAATTTTGTTGTTTTAAGATCCTTTTACATACAATGGAGAGTGGCAGATTTATTTGTGAGAATTCAGCCTTTTCTTAACAGCCTAAAGGATAGTTTGTAAATGCTCCATCTAGTTTTTAAGGCATTTTACACAGACCTAGCCTATTGCCTTGTGTACAGTGAAGCAAATCTTATCTTTCCCTTTTATAGAAGTAAACTGTTGAATTTTTCATTAAAAAATTCTATCTCGTGTTAGAGAAGATCATAATTACGAGATCTTATTTGTCCTAAGGCATAATCCAAGAAAAACGGAGCATTCCTAAGCTTCAGAAAATTCTGGAAATAAAAAAGCTGAGAAAGAACTTGGTTGGGAATTTCTCTGTCTGCACAGAGGGGAAAATTTTTCCCTAGATGGGTTTTAGAAAAGATGATAAATTCAGAGTATTTTCCCTTTATGTAGATTTAAAGCCATATTTTAAGCTTGCATTTCAACTTTTTTCCAAATGAGACTAGAAATTGCCAAGATATTAATCATGCTTCAAATATTTATAGTATAACAGCCAATTCAGCTTCAACTATGGCATTGCTACTACTGTCCCTAAGGTAACTCAATTATATTTATTTTGTATTACATGATGTAATGCATCAGTCTAAGAGCATAATGACATAATAAATAAAAGCTGAGAGAAAAAGGAAAGCTGAAATAATTAATTGAACTAGGCTTTGCAAGAGATGAAGAGAGACTGAAGGAATTAACTAAAATAATATTTTCAAAAGATGGAGAGACTTACAGCAAAATTTTGGGCTTCAATCCAAAAATATTTCCCATGTACCCCTATCACATTAGAGGCAGCCATTAACTTTTTGCAGTCTCAACATCTATCAATGTAAAATGAATGTACTGCAAATGATGCATTATACAACTGCTCACCATCCAATGACTGATGCGCAGCTCATCCCCAAATAACAATTAGCTCCTTCCATCTAACTCTGTCCAGTTTATACACTGAGCATGATGTCCTGTGGTGTGGAATATCCCTCTGGCCACTTTGGGTCAGCTGTTCTGGCTGTGCTTCCTTCCTGCTACTTGTGCATCTGCTCACTGGCAGAGCATGAGACACTAGGAAGTCCTTGGTTTCAGATTAAAACATCACTGTTTTATCAACATTGCTCTCATATTAAATCAAACACACAGCACTGTACCAGCTACTAAGAACACTACGAACTTTATCCCAGCTGAAACCAGAACAGTCAGTTAAAAAAGGAATTTGAAATTGTGAGTAAAGTAATCTGTGGGCGGAAAGAGAGAAGAACTAATTATGTTGCACTAAGATGAATATTACCAGACATGTAATCAAGTAGATGAAGCACTCATTACAGCACCAGAAAACTAGGCCAATAATAGCTATAAAGACAGCAAATATTCCTTTATAATTGTTTTCAAGAAGGCATATATTTTACACTAAGGCTAAAGCCTGTCTTCCAAGAGGACCCTTATAGTACTAAATAGATTTTCTCTTCAATCTCTTTTCACTGTAACTATTTATTAAAGTGGGTTCCTTTCACCATAGGTGTTACATATACTCTGTGTACAGTAGGAGGAAAATGTAAGCACTTGTTTAACATTCGTGAACCAACAATTCTAAACACAGTCCTTGTGTTTGTATTTATTAACATTCAAGCATTGATAAATAGATCTGATATCTACCAGTTCCTTCTGGACAAAATACCGCCAACGTCTCTCAGCATGAATCCAACGTGTTTCCAATGTGACCAATTAATTTTGCAAATGAAAAGCATCTGTGCAGGGTGCATATCTCAGACTTGAATTCATTTCACACTGCATATNTAGGTGCTATTAAAAAAAGAAAATATGAAACTATATAAATAAAATAATAATGAATAATTGTCAATATAGAAAGCACAAAAAAAAATGCTAATGCTTTTTCATCTGTTGCTCTAAAGCTGTGTCCTTGTCAAAACTCCTGTCAGGGTTTTAGCCCATGAAACCTTTTATTACACCAGTGAAAGCAAGCTCCTTCATGCCGAGATAAGACAGGAGGCAATGGTAATATCCCATCCTTAGAAAATACTATGTGTCATTTTTTAAGCTGTAGTTATACTGTTTCCTTCTCTAAATTAACCTAGATAATGTTTAAAAGGAGGACTAAGAAGGGAGGAGGAAATGGAAGAAAAGTTCACCACAGTAATTCAAAGTTTTTCGGGGCTGAAGTTAGATTAGCTGCTGGTCTCACTCAAGTTTTCTTTAGCCTGTATTCCTCCTGAGGTGTTTAATTTCTCTGATATTTATGTGGCATTGTGGTTTGGGTTTATCTACCTTCTCATAGAGAATTTTGTTGTTTTAAGATCCTTTTACATACAATGGAGAGTGGCAGATTTATTTGTGAGAATTCAGCCTTTTCTTAACAGCCTAAAGGATAGTTTGTAAATGCTCCATCTAGTTTTTAAGGCATTTTACACAGACCTAGCCTATTGCCTTGTGTACAGTGAAGCAAATCTTATCTTTCCCTTTTATAGAAGTAAACTGTTAAATTTTTCATTAAAAAAATTCTATCTCGTGTTAGAGAAGATCACGATTATGAGATCTTACTTGTCCTAAGGCATAATCCAAGAAAAACGGAGCATTCCTAAGCTTCAGAAAATTCTGGAAATAAAAAAGCTGAGAAAGAACTTGGTTGGGAATTTCTCTGTCTGCACAGAGGGGAAAATTTTTCCCTAGATAGGTTTTAGAAAAGATGATAAATTCAGAGTATTTTCCCTTTATGTAGATTTAAAGCCATATTTTAAGCTTGCATTTCAACTTTTTTCCAAATGAGACTAGAAATTGCCAAGATATTAATCATGCTTCAAATATTTATAGTATAACAGCCAATTCAGCTTCAACTATGGCATTGCTACTACTGTCCCTAAGGTAACTCAATTATATTTATTTTGTATTACATGATGTAATGCATCAGTCTAAGAGCATAATGACATAATAAATAAAAGCTGAGAGAAAAAGGAAAGCTGAAATAATTAATTGAACTAGGCTTTGCAAGAGATGAAGAGAGACTGAAGGAATTAACTAAAATAATATTTTCAAAAGATGGAGAGACTTACAGCAAAATTTTGGGCTTCAATCCAAAAATATTTCCCATGTACCCCTATCACATTAGAGGCAGCCATTAACTTTTTGCAGTCTCAACATCTATCAATGTAAAATGAATGTACTGCAAATGATGCATTATACAACTGCTCACCATCCAATGACTGATGCGCAGCTCATCCCCAAATAACAATTAGCTCCTTCCATCTAACTCTGTCCAGTTTATACACTGAGCATGATGTCCTGTGGTGTGGAATATCCCTCTGGCCACTTTGGGTCAGCTGTTCTGGCTGTGCTTCCTTCCTGCTACTTGTGCATCTGCTCACTGGCAGAGCATGAGACACTAGGAAGTCCTTGGTTTCAGATTAAAACATCACTGTTTTATCAACATTGCTCTCATATTAAATCAAACACACAGCACTGTACCAGCTACTAAGAACACTACTAACTTTATCCCAGCTGAAACCAGAACAGTCAGTTAAAAAAGGAATTTGAAATTGTGAGTAAAGTAATCTGTGGGCGGAAAGAGAGAAGAACTAATTATGTTGCACTAAGATGAATATTACCAGACATGTAATCAAGTAGATGAAGCACTCATTACAGCACCAGAAAACTAGGCCAATAATAGCTATAAAGACAGCAAATATTCCTTTATAATTGTTTTCAAGAAGGCATATATGTTAGCCTGTCTTCCAAGAGGACTCTTATAGTACTAAATAGATTTTCTCTTCAATCTCTTTTCACTGTAACTATTTATTAAAGTGGGTTCCTTTCACCATAGGTGTTACATATACTCTGTGTACAGTAGGAGGAAAATGTAAGCACTTGTTTAACATTTGTGAACCAACAATTCTAAACACAGTCCTTGTGTTTGTATTTATTAACATTCAAGCATTGATAAATAGATCTGATATCTTCCAGTTCCTTCTGGCCAAAATCCCGCCAACGTCTCTCAGCATGAATCCAACGTGTTTCCAATGTGACCAATTAATTTTGCAAATGAAAAGCATCTGTGCAGGGTGCATATCTCAGACTTGAATTCATTTCACACTGCATATATAGTACAGTGTATCTCTGGAAATATTTCTGTTTAGAAAATACCAGACATAAGTATGTGAAGCAGGAATTTAAAGAAAAGAACAGTTTTCTGGGGAAAAAACCCCAAAACAACTGTAAACTTAAACTTAATATTAGCGATTTATGTCCAACATTTCTTTCGTTTGGACTGTTTTCTAAGTGTTTAAGAATCAGTGCAACTACACATAGACCAACTATTTCATTCCCTGGGAGCAAGGAGATAAATCTTAAAATTAACTGAAACAGTAGAATGGACTTGGACGGAACTTAACTTTTCAAAGTCCAAGATGGTGACTGGGGGGGAAGGGAGGGGGCAAGAAAAAAAACAAAACAAAACCAAACCACAGAAACCCCAAAACAAAATTACATAACCCAAAAACCCACAAAGAAACAAACCTATTTAGCTGTCAGTAACTAGTAGGTAAATAAGAAATGGGATGGGAGGTTTCCCAGTTCACAAGGTTTGTTCTAGGTCAGTGTAGCCACAAAGAAGTAGTAAGTAAGATTTCATCATTGAAAGGTAGCTGTATTTTGAGGAAATGACTGATCAGGATCTTGGACTTACCTACAAAAGAAGCCTTCTGGTTATTGGTGTTATGAGGAATAAAATGGCTCTGTATAACTGAAAAAAAGTGATGAAGTAAATGGAGACAAGTTTAGATTCTTGCACCTATCCACAATGGTGCACCATATAAATCTCATTAAGACCTTGTAAGTCTGAGTCTAAGGAATTCCTGTTGACTGACATTCAGCCTGTATTTTTCTGTTAGGCATTTACAGAAAATATCTTCCCCAATCACTACATTCATTACGGTGTCTGTTAATACTCTATTGTAGTGTCTCTCCTCTTTGGTCGTACAAGAAAAAGAGACACTTCCTATCAAGGACTCATCTAGTCCAACACATTTGTCCTGCCTTTAGCTGGGACCAGATAGAGAAATTCTCTATTTTGGAGTGAGACTTTGTGAAATAAACTACAAAAAAGTGGTAGCTTTTTTCATCTACAGAAAACTTTTTTTTTTTGAGAAGATGTAAAGAAGTTCTATAGTTTTTCTTATATTTTGCTTTTAATATGCTTTCTGTGGTTGTTGGTGTAAATATTATTCAAGAAAGATTAGACTTTTTTCTTGTCTTTTTTCTTTTTCTCTTTCAGGCATCTATGAGCAATTACATCTCATTGCAATATGTCCCATAGGTTGAATAAGCATGGTATAAATAAGTGTTTCTATTTATCATTTTTTAAATTTGCTGCATAGCCATGCATGTTGTTAGTCAAGTAGTGAATGTTTAGGTGTTTGTGACCTTTCTTCTTAAATGAGTTTCTCAAGCAATCTAATCATGTTAGTTGCTCTTCTTTGATCTCCATTCAGCTTGTTCCTTTTCCCTTCCCAATCAGGTACCAAGATGTTGAGAAATATATAAAGCATTCCAAACACAGTCTTAAAAAAACCTGATAGACAGTGACTAATATTTTCATGATTGATTACTTAATGTTTTGGCATATGATACGAAAACCTCCATTGACCTTGGATTATTTTTTCCCCTGAAATATCAGATTTAGAGCTGGAAGAGAAATGTCAATACAGCCAGAAATTTTTCAAAAATTAAATGTTCTGGTTTGTTTAAGAACTGAGGTAAGTAGTTGAAAAAAAAATATGAACAAATAATTCCCTATATTAAAGTCAGTTAAAATATTTCATTTTGACATTTTCCAAATGTTGCAATTTTATCTTTCTAAATGAAAAGTCACCTATAATTAAGTAACATTTTTACACAAAAGGCTATTATTTTTTTAATCCATGTTGAAGGTCAAAATAGGATATTTTAATAATTCTGAATTATTTAGTATGCAGTGAGATGTAGAAAAGCCCTTTTTCCATGGATATTCATATCTTAAATAATTTGACACATCTAAAAAAAATTAACCCATTGAAAATGTTCTGACCACTTTTAATCATGTCGACTATTTGTTTTCAATTATTGCTGGTTTAACATTATTATCCATGTGTTATCTTCCTAAATAATACTTATTTTAAGTTTTTTTCCAATTAAACTGTTTTTCAAGTTTTTTTCTTCAAATACTTCTGCACTTTCTGGTTGCATTTGTATTCTTTCCCATGAATGCTCACTGCACTTTCAATTGCAAGTTTCATTAATATGCTCTTTACTCTCACTTTCAGGTTGTTAATGAAGATGTCTAATAGGACAAGAGATGATTCTGACCCCTGGGGCAGTATATGACACTTCATTTCATCTTGAAATGTTGTTCCTGATTATTCTCTGCGTTGCCTCAGTCAGTCTTCATCCACAGGACTTCATGCCTGTTTTGATCTGAATTAAATGTCTAAAATATCTTTGGACATTGTATCAAATATTAAAATTAAAAAAAAAAAGAAAATATCTCCCCAGCCCAAATCCCATGTGTCTAGTTTGCTCTCTCTAATTCTTTCTACAGTTCTGTAAGAGATAAAATGGGCTTGTCATAGAATAGAGTGAGCTTTCACCATATATGCTGCTTGTTGACCATGATTTCACCACTATTAATGCACTGCATATGTAGGCAATGCAATTCCATGAACTTTGCATGGCCCGGGGAACTAAGAGAAAGACAATTTCTTGAAAAGCTGTTGCCTAAATTTGACGAGGTCAGAAGAAAGCAACTGTGCTGCAGTGACAGACCTTCTTCCTCAGCAGTCACTTCCCCACCCTGAATAGGTGTCTATTTCTTTGTTGGACATTGTCTGCAGCCCCACTTCTGGAATAGGTACAGACCCAGAACATCTGGTCTGAATGTTCTGCATGTGTTTTTGTTAGACCTTGACTAGAACTAAAGAAAGGCTAAGAGTTAGTTAGATAGCAGGGAAACCTAGCTTGTCTGAAAGGCATAGCTGGGGAGCTGCTCTTAGCACTATCCTAGTACATACAGACTAGCTCAATCCCCCCTGAGAATAAAAGAGTTGCTAGCTTTTTTATGGCATTTTATTTTTAAGTTGAAGGATGCAATCAGGAGGCTGTAAAGATCTTGTGTTATAAAAGAATTAATGGACATGCTTAGGAGTTAGGAAATCCGAATTAAGGGGTGTCTTTGTCTAGTCTTCTAAGTCCTAAAGGTGACCTTCTCAAGGAATATGCAGTAAAACATGCTTTAGCAGAAGGATGACTTAGTCACAAGAAATTACGTAAGTCCAGAGCACTCTTGTGTCATCTGAGGACACTGACTAGTAGCTGTCTTCTTTTGTTCTCCTTCCTTCATAGCGGATAAGGTTTCACACTAGTCTAAGGATTCATAGGGAATCTTTATGAGAAGTGGTAGCTTGCTATCTGTCAGGCAAAAGTTTAATTGACTCAGTCTTGAGGAATGCTTGGAATTACCTTCAAAAAGGACCAATGAGTATGAATCTCCAGCAGATGAAGGTATACAAAACAAATAAATTTGAATTGCATGATTTACTGCAGATTTAACCTTAAGGTTTTGTTTTGTTTTATTTGCAGAACTGGTGAAATGTCTGACTTTGTGCTGTTCTTCAGAACCTATCTGTCAGATCCTCAACTGTTGCAAGTCAGCCATGGATAATTTGGTACCACTTTGAATCTGTAAGCAAACTTATTTAGATCAACAAAACATCTCAAGGGCTCGTACTTTTTTTGATTGATGGTTCTGAACCTTTGATAGTGATTCAGAATATCGTGAGTCAGAAAGCAAGACTGACTCACATTAAAACACTTCAGTGCTCTTTTCAGCAAGTAGGGAACGAAGTATTTTCTTCTTATAAATCTGATTCAAAATTTCCTTTATTTTTTTTTCCAGCTTCTACTGGCTTGGTTTGTAGGAGGTGGTTTTTTGTTTTGTTCTGGTTTTGTGGCTTTCTTTTGCTTTTTGTGGTTATGTTTTGTTTTAGATTTAATTTATTTGGTTTACACAGCAGGGTTTTGGTAGCAGAGGCAGGGCTTGTGAAAAGACACCAAGAGCTGCCAGTTCCAGTCTGGACACAGACAGTTCCAGCCATCTCCAAGGACCTGTCACTGGTTGAGGGTGAGCCATCAGTGATGGTGGTGGCATCTCATTGGTAAGAAGGGGAAAAAATGCTGGAGTTCTGAGACAGAGGAGTGAGAATATGTGAGAACAAAAGCTATGCTGACTCCAAGGTCAGTGAAAGAAGGGAATAAGCTGTTTGAAGTGCCAGAGCAAAGATTCCCTTGAAGTAGTAATTTATACTTACTTGCGTATTAGAACAACAAAAGTTTCTGCAGATTAATATTTTCCAACATAGGATTTTCACATGCTACCTATATCTGTTTTAACAGCTTTTGGAAGAAAATTTTGTGCAAAACGTAGAAAAATATGTTGATTTCCTTGGTAGAGTCAGCCTTTTTAAACATGGAAAATGCTTTATAATAAGACATTTGAGAGAATATTGAACAACAAAGGCTCTTTTCTAGAAAAAAAAAAGGTGCTTGAGATTTACAGATAAAGAAATAAATCAAGGAAAAAACCCAAATTCTGAGCAAATATCAAGGGCCATTTCTTCATGCAGAGAATTCTAACTATGTTAGTGTTTCATAATGGTTTTCAACTCAATTGGGCTGGAAAAATAGAAAGGAAAAATAGAATGGAAATAGAAAGGAATAATCATAAGAGTGCTCCCTGTGGAGGAATAGAATTTGAAGAGAGAAAGGACCAACACTTCTTCACCTTCTTGGTGGGAAGCTTTAAAGTAATGTCTAATTTACATTCTTGCCGAATAGTTCTTTGGTCAAAGTCCCTACCTTCAGTGAGAAAACTAATAATAAAATTTAGCAATCTCTATGAAGAACTTTATATTAATGAAAATCAGAGATGTTTAAATCCATCAAGGTAGTGGCAAAAAATTCAGTGCATGTGTGGGACCTAAAAACAAAGTTCAGCAAGAAGGATTGTGCACACTGGCTATTGTACACCAGGGACAAATTGCACACTGTATGAGCTGAACACTGAGGGAGTTTTGTGTACTGCTCTGAGAGACATGAAACAAAGAATTGAGAGGCACAAAGGTGCTTACAGTGGTGCTCTGTTGAAATCAATGCAGATATGAAATAAAGGCAGAGGAACACAGCGGTGTTATGGTTATGCTCCATCAAGAACCATACAACCAATAGGAACTAGATCTAAAGAATTATCAGATGATAATAGAAAGCTGAACTTTGTTTCATTAACTCGAAAATACGTACTCCTTTTTATGCCCTGCATTTGCTAATGACTAAAGTCACTTCAACTCCACCCAAACATGAAATGACATCAACTTTAACTTTATCAGTTCTCCTTTCTCAAAGAAAATAACATAAATGTAGTTTAAGTGGGCCAAAGAAGACTTCATTGTAACTTCTGGGATTGGTCAATGGGCTAAACCTGTCTTTTCTTCCACAGGGATGCCTGCTAGATAAGAACCATACTTTCTGTGTGCTAAATGATGACCTCGAGCCAGATTTAATTGGTTATTAGAGCTTGTCTGTATAACGCTTCAGATTCATCTTTGCAGTCAATTACTATCAACAACTATTTCTGAACCTTAACTTGTCATTAATGTTTTCTAACATCTGTGTGTTTGTTAATAAAGTGTGTTGTCCCATAAAATGTTAGTGTGAGTCCTTCAAGGACACTAGCAGCAGCCAGCAGCAGAAAATATACCAATAATGTGGATGCTGTCACTGTGTGGCCCTGAATAGGTTAGTCAGACCACCCTCTGATATAGCGGGCTGTTCAGCGTGATGCTTAAAGATTTCTGCTTTTTATGTATTTTTCATATATTCATAGCTCTGTATACTAATTATGTAGCTCCTGGTATTTTTCCTACCCTGTCTCTTAGATTTTAGAGTAATAAGCTAACCTTCTAACACATCCCCGAAATACTGTTTAGTCTTGTTTCCAAGTAGGTGATCTACAAGAAGACATAATGAGAAGTGGGGCAAAGAAGCCCTTGGACCAACTCCAAGGGGCTGACCCAGGGGTCGGTTACTGGGGCAGCTGAATCTCCTATTGGATGTACCTGTTAGATATCCTAGTTAATTAACCTTATAAAATTGTAGAAATCTGATGACCATTTGCCCATCACCACTGGGACACTTGGAAGCTTCCAAATAAAGGTCTGCTTTTTACTTTACTATTTTAACACCGTTGCAAGGGTTTTTTCTCTTTTGATTTTAGGCTACAAGTGGGGTCCCTATAACAGTGCTCTGACAGATGGGCAGAGCCCAAGGGTCTTGTCTATCCTGGGGCACTGATAGATTGATCAAATATAAAGGATTCAGGGAAATCTGTCCTTGTCATATGACAACATATCATGTCTCTAACTGCCTTCTGAATATCATCTTGATTGTAAGAGGTCCAGCAAATCTCTAACAGACAAGAATTGTTTAAATACACTGTCTTAATTGAGAGTGCAGCTAAATTATTGATTTTCACCTCATCCAGGAACAAACTCCCCCAGAAAAAACACTTTTTTGCTTGGTTAGGTTGCTGTTATTGCTTGGTGTGGTTTGGTTTGGTTGGTCGGTTAGTTTGTTTTTCCTGTCATGCCTATTACTTTGCTGTATCTTTCCAGCATAAAATCTTCAGGACACAGGCTCTTCATATATGCAGTGTTGTGTAAACTGCTGTGTTATAAACTAGATGCACAAAGGAAGTAAATCAGCACTGTGTCATTGAAGTTCAGCTTTGGATTGCCAAAGGTAATTAATATATCTAAATAACAGTCTGAAACTTCTTTTTGGATGGGAAATATTAATATTTTTTTTTTACTGTTGAACCACACTGTTTATTTAAATTCAGTTATTCTTTGAGTTAGGAATTCATGAACACCCTGAAGAAATGCATCCTTTATGCCTAACCCTGCCTAACAGTTTGAAAGCAGCCTTTCCTTTTTGTTTCCCACAGCCTGGATCCACAGTCTTTGTCATGCTTATGATAGCCAAATTGTAGACAAATGGAGACAAGGATTCTTGTGGCTTTTTAAAATTATAATACCAGGGATGTATGCATAGACAAACAATACTATGAAATCAAATGAGCCACAATCAATACAAAATCTGGCGTGAATGTACTAATATAGAGGTAAAAGTACTTAATATTATCTCCCCACATGAGCTATATCATTATTACCACAATGAGAAGGTTATGTTGTTTTAATTGTAATGTTACATATTAAAGGGTAATTTTTTTCTGTTAAGTCAGAGTTTCATGGCAGCGTTGAAAATCTAAGTTACAAAGCAGCCCTATGCAAGCTATATCTGATTCTTAGTTAAGAGGCAGAACTAGTATGTCTGGGACAAGTTAAGTACTCAGATTCAGTATACATATAGTACCAAAACTGCAACACCAAAATCTAAGTTATACTCAGAAATGTCTGTCACGGACCTTTATGGAGCCTTTGTTTTTATGCTTATAAAAAAGGAGTCATTAAGTTGCTACCTTAAACTTCCGAATGGATCAAAGGAAAGGACTGGGATTTAAGGCACTACCATATTTTCTGCCTGTTCATTTTACCATCCTCTCTTCAAGACAGGACTAGTAGTGAGATGATGCCAATCATGCTTTCTATTCCTGGTTCCTGTCATGGGTTCCTTTGTAAGTCACATAGTGTATAAATCATCCAACCATGACTACTGGATCTACCCAAACTATTACTAAAACATGCAGAGTATATAGTCTGAATTAGTAAGATTGATCTATTTAAACCTATTTAAGGGATTTAGCCAAACAGCTCTAATGTAAATTGTTGTTAAATATTCTCACTACATTGAGAAACTTTTGTTGTTGCTGTTATCTTAAACATCATCTCTGATGATCAAGAGATGCTACTGTATGTACTACACATTACCTTTTCAGAAGATATTTCTCCACAGTCATCTGAAAATAGTATGATTCTCTAAGGACTTAAAGAGCACAGTTGCCTGTCTCAAACACCACAAAGGACACAGAAGGACTTTGCCATGAGATAAGCACAGAATGGAGAGATAGGATGGCATTAACTCCAGGCCAGGCAGACAAAAGATCTAGTTAGTACATACTGGGTAATGCATCCAGGCAAATACTCCCACTGTGGCAAACTGCAAAGAAGCAACTGCTGATACACCTATCACCAGCCAAACAAAGATCACCCCAAGTTATGTGGCAGATGGCACCTGTGATCACCAGGGGCCACTGAAGCCCCCTTGAAGATGCCTCCATGGATACCTGGGACTGTGGTTAAGCCACCACAGCAGGAACTTGAAGTATTATCGGCGGTACTATCATCTTATCTCAGACCTTGTGCGAGGTTAACGAAGCTGAGGGAGAAGAATTTATCACTGATAATGGACACAAAGAATGCAGGATTTAAGGGCCACAAAGAAAGCCAACGCAGCAACTGTGCTGAAATCAGCTCTGACTGGGTAAAAGGTAATTCTGGAGGGGGGAGATCAGGACCTCCAACTCATGACGCACCAACCCAAGAATCCCACCGGCTGCAAAGAAGAGAAAGACTTAGCATATGAACTAATTAGTGTTAGAAGCAAGGGAATCATTTAAGCTATAAATAAGAGAACTATGTAGCCAATGAGCATTACTTACCTTGTTTGTTAAAAAGTATGAACAGTGAAAAGTTTTGAATGACCTCAGAACCTCCAGCAATGAGAAACCCAGGGTGAAGAAAGAACAAAGGGATGCCACTAGATCCATGACTGGTGACTATCTTCTGCTTGATATGTTGATCTCTCTCTCCTCCCCTCCTTCCTGTTTCTTTCTATCTCTTTACCTCACATTTCATGATTAAATAAAATCCCTATTATTGACTTCAGCTCATTGTCCCTTTTGCACGCTAATGCAGGCAATAATAGTATATTAACAGGTTCAAATATTTGTTAATCCAACAGGAAGAGATGTTTCACACATGCTCAACTGCAGTTGGGAATTTGATTTTCTATTATAGATAGAGCAAATATCCTTTTCATGCCTCTCAATGCTTTGGGGTAAGTATAAGGCTTTGCCATGCAATGTCATATTCATGTGAAAGCACTTCAAATGATTCTTTAAAATTTCCACTCTCCTCATGCTCACTACTATTTTTCTTATCATTCACAGCTGTACAGCACTATAGTCCAAAAATTATGTCCTCTGAATTCTGATACAACAGTTGCAGACTATAATTACTCCTTTATTGTTTTGCCCTTCAGTAACTGATTAGATACATCAGAACACTATTTCCAATATCTGCTAATGTATTAATCTGTTAGGTGTTATTGAGTTGACAGTTGTTTGAAATTGTCTTTGAACAATAAAATACTTTACCACATGTTAACAGAATAAAAAATATCATTAGAGAAAATTATAGATTCCTTTCATCAAATAAAATTAGGATAATGTTTGGCTTTATTGGTTATGATCATAGAAAAAGCATCGTAGATATAATCTCATGTTTGAGAATTGGTATTAGTATTAAGATATTTTATTAATATCAAATTGTGCTTCAACAAACATGGGAGTTCTAAAGACAAGTATATTGCCATCAGTTAATTACTCTCTTCCAGCTTAAGCATAAATGGACAAGAAATCCACTTAGTCTCCCAAATTAATTTTATTTTTCATATCTGAATATAAGGATCTAAACCATCAAAGCAAAACAAGCTTGACATTCTCTAAAGTCTGTGTGTTCTTCAGCTCTAGCAGGAAAACCATTCTGTTTCATGTTGGAGACGTCCTTTGAATTTCTGGTGATCTTTCAACAGCTTTTTATCAGCACCTACGTATCAATTTCTGCTACAGCAAGGTGAGTTGCTTCTCTGTGTTCTTTGTGTTCTTTAGTGCACACTTTTTTGGTCTTCTACCTAACTGGGGGCAGAATGGGTCAATAATAGTGAAGCATAAGGGAATTAATTCAAAGAAAATATTTCTGTAGGGGACAGTCTTAGTTATATTTACCCCCAGCTTAGAGGATAAATCTGAACACTTCAATGTGCAAGGTATTTTTCTTTTTTATTTCTTTAGGGTGAATTTTTTTACACTATCATATGATATTTTGAAGGGGTTTCTTGGGGTTTTGTTTGGTTTTGCTTTTGTTTTTTGCCTTTTTTTAAGCGAATGAACATATATTATTTATTACTTCATTAATCTATTTTCTAATGTAACCATTTGAATTTAGAATCTCTGCCTTGAAGAGTTAAATATTTCAATAAAGCATTTGAAAGAATAGTTGGACTGAATTTATGTGTCATTTATCTTTGTCTATATAAGCCACTGAATTTCTGAATGTTCTATGCTTTGTTAAGTTTTCATTTTCCAGTATTTGTGTTATCATAAAAATTGGAACCCAATAACAGAGATACATGTGTGTTGTGAAAGGATAAAAAAAAAATCAGAACAAAAGCAAACATTTCCATTTGCTATATCCTTATTCACCATTCACACTATTTGCTTCATTGTAAGACCCTATATTGTCTCAGTTCTCTGCATTAGTGATGATACGCTTTGCATGCTTAAACATCAAGGGACCTCTACCACTCAGTCTTCAGCAGACATGTTCCAATTTTTATCATATGAGAGGTGTTTTCTCACAACTGTAAAGTGAAAAAGAAAGAATGGAATGCATTGGTCTGGAATAAATCACATCTATCATTCATGGTTGCCCTAAAAACTGCTGTTCAATATAAGAAAGGTAATTCTTGATTGTTCCATTAACTCTGTCAATTGGCAAGTCATGGTAGACAGGCACAAAACAAACCATGAGGTAAATGTAACAGTGAATTTCAAAGTGATTAGATTTTGTAACTAGGTTCCCCGACATTTAAGACTACACTCTCAGTTTCAAATATCTGATATTTGAAAAAATAGGCTTACGGAACTAAACATTGCAACCTGCTTAATTGAATATAAAACACACAAAATTAGATATTAAATTCCTAGAAATAGGCAAACTAAAAATCTGTGATCTTGCAGAGCTGTAGATTTTATTGAAATAAAATCTATGTTGAATTTAAAGAATTGGTTTTAGATTACTTTGAATCATTTTTTGGAGCTTCTGTACAGACCTAGCTTACACATGAAGAACCATGCGATCAAAGAGGTGTTTCTTACCATGAAAAGCTACCTCCTTTGTTTAAGTTATGAGAAAGCATGTGTTAGCCCAGATATATTCTTTATTTTTCAATCTTAGCAGCAAAATTCACTAAATCCTTTTAGGGGACTACATCACTTATTCTACCCATAGAAGTTTTGCTCCCAGTTATCATCGTGAATTACTTTCCTACTTACTAGTATCAAATACTGACAGCTGTTGTATCAAATGAGAATCTCAGAGTATGGCAGGTATGTGGTCTGTCAGCTTTCCTTCTCTCTGTAAGTTAGAGAAAAGGAAGAAATTGTGCAGGGTCATAACACACAACCACAATACAAGATCTTAGACTTAGAGTGTTAATAAGAATGAGCATTAAGATGAGGATCTAAGTTATGATGATGAGTTGACTCTGACTCTTGAACTAGCAGGGATTACAAGAGAGAGAAAAATAGGCATTTGTAACATTTGGTGTACCTATTTAAGATGAGATGAGCCAAACCTTAAAAGTCTCTCCACTGACGATGAAAGGAGTCAAGGGTATCTAATTCAACTATTGTTTACTGTAATGTAGGCATCTGTATTTCATGAGTTGATCCCTAGCCCTAGACCCCACTTTTGCAGCAATGCACACCTCACATTGCATCTGAAATAAATGAGATGTGTGCTTTGAATAAATGAAATTTACAAAATTTGACATTCTTCTAAGGAAACAGATCTCAGAAATCTCAAAATGTTCATAAGCTTCAGTCATTCATATCTCTTTGCCTCAGCTCCCAACCTTTTAAACAGGAATAATACCCTCTCACTTCACAGGAGTTCTGTGAAACCAAATTAATTACTATTTGTGAAGCATTAGATGCTATAATGATCATTGCCATCAAATAAAACATGAGGAGATTAATAATTCTGTCTCCCTAGCGGCACTTGAATAGTGGCCTAAGGCTGCACTGTGAATTATAACAAGAAAACAAAATATTCAATAACTATCTATTTACTGAATACTATTAATCATGTATGCTGAATGATGCAGGGGTCTCATGGACAGAACAGTACATGGGCATCTAATTAAAAACTGTATTATACTGCTTATGCACAGGAACACAGGATTCCACAGATTACCTAATTCTAACCTATTCTAACTTTGGAGTGCTTTGCTTTGCAAATATAATATGCAAGTATCATTAAAGTGGAAAATGAAAGGCACTTTCATAATTTATGAAAGTTTTTGATTTTGTTTCCATAGACCTGCAAATGAAGTTATATCCATCTATTCAGAAATACGTTTGAGGCACAGTAAAAACTAATGTTAAGTACTGTATATGGTTGAATTACCTTGCAATTTTAAAAGTAAATAAGCTTAGGAACAATTTGCATGGATTAACTTGCAAACTCAGGGACACAGTCCACACAGAAAAAACCCTGAAAAATCATGGCATGCTTTTCCATTTGATAAATGGTGTAAACAATGGGTGAAGCATGTGGTCTTATATGTCTAATTTGAGGAAAAATAAAAAGAAAAGCAAACCAGAGTTTACTAACCTGCTGGTTTAGTAGATCTTGAGATACAAAATGTATCTACCAGAAAATAATTCTGAACAAATTACTTTCACTCTTGACCTACTACCAAACTGATTATCTTTCTTAAATTATACAGGTACTGTGCTCTAGTACATTGTGTACTCCTTTCTGGTATATCTGAGGCATATTTTTACTTCAAACCAACAGTCCTCCTATCTGAATAATAATTTCATCATTATTGGTACTTGATATTATCAGAAATTATTTAATTGTCAAAATTACTCCCCCTCATTTTATCTTTTGCATTTGCTTTTCCTTGCATAAATACAAACAGTGCAATAATAAAATAGGGTATTATTTCCTTTCACATTTCAAGAAACCACTTTACCTCTGAGTAGACTGATCCATATTCAGAGTACATTGTTGTATTTCCATAAAAGAAAGCTGTTTAATCACTCAGAAAGAAGTTTCCATATTTTTTCTGTCTTCCATGTAGCTATTGTCAAGTGTTGCTAAAGGCCCCATTGAAATTAAATTACACTAGACATTGTGTTTTATAACTATTATTCCATTTAGTTTTAGAAATGTAAATGTATGTCGGATGTGTGGTCTTTTACATTTGATGAATATTTGTATCAGAAAAAAGTTACAATATCTGCAAATGTTTCGAAACATTTCCGATATCAAAATTCAAATGTTTGTTGCAGTGTACCTACTAGCCTTTAACCTTTCTCTTATTTTGATTTTAAAGCAAATTCAAATTAAAACTCAACAGCAAAACAAGTCAGTGTCATGCTATGAAAGCAATAAGGTTTCTAATGTCTTTGACAATCTTCATCTTCCCCAAAAAAGTGAGCTAAGGAAGTTGAAGCAGAATGAGCAGAAAGCACCAATTTCTTGAAAGGCTCCTTAATTCTGCATGTTATATAATCTAATGGCATTCGTCACAATATTTCATCTGTCATTTCCATACTTTGCTCTTTGTCACCTTTATAATATGTGCTATTCTTCCCAAACTATTGCTGAAATTTAGTACAGAAAGTATTGCATTAAAGACAAAATTTTTTTATTGCTTTTAGAAATTTGAATGAATCTATCAGTTCTGAAAGAGCTGCAAAAAAAGAGAAAACAAAAAAGAGTAATAATTAGTGGCTAACAAAATTTGAATAGTACTTTTTAAAGTGATTTGTTATGAATAAATTATAGGCAAATAAAACCCCCCAACACCACATGTAATAATAAACAGCACCCAGTGTAAGTTCAAAATGTCTATGAGAAGTTTAAGTTATTTCATATCTAACACAGAAAACTAAAAAAATGCAGGCAGCAAAAGTCACACTTGATTTGCAGGTGAATGCACTGCCCGGTGTTTTCAAGCTATGGTTCTTGTTTCAGTTCCTATGAATCTTGCACTTACATAATGGCTCAGCTTAGACAGCAAAGAGATATGATGATTTTCCTTTAAAAGAAGAAATGTTCATTCAGATCCCTAAATTTTAAGAGTCACTGAAGCCCAGGTTTTCACTTTTCCTTGGGAACTCATTTGCCATCTACCTCTTATACAGAAATGGATTCTGCAACTTTTTCCTTTCATGCCTAATTAGAAGCTAAAGATCCCGTACTGGGCCAGGAGTTGGACTCAAATGATCCTTGTGGGTCCCTTCCAACTCAGTGTACCTTGTGATTCTGTGAAATTCTGGGGGAAGTCAGATTTGTGGGAGCACTTTCCTTTCTACTTATTATTTTGCCTGAAGTGAGTCCCGTGCTTAGGCACCCCTCTCTTCTCAGCTGAGAATAAAGTTTACAAACTATATCCTTGCAGAGAAAAGGATAACTAAGTGCTAACTTCGTTAACTAACATAACTAAGTGCTGAGCATCACAATGCTTAAGTGTAGTTTTGGACATTTACCATCACACTTTGCATCAAAGGACAGTTAAGAGGTAGCAAATAATGTACTTCCTAAAGTAGTAAACATACAGATGTTTTCCAGGAACAACTTTCCTTTTTCTAGGAAGCTAATTCCTATAACCATTTTTCCATTTTAGCACAAAAGTTACTTTCACCTCCTATGGGAATCAGCTGAAGCTTTCCAATTACTTTAGTAGCAGTGAACATGGCTGTATGCATCAGATGGCATTAAACAAAAAAACAAACAAACAAACAAACAAACAATATATATATATATGTATA